>OFHU01002475.1:600000-888827 GCA_900245905.1 Lacerta viridis
GTAGGTAGCCGTGTTGGTCTGCCATAGTCAAAACAAAATAAAAAATTCCTTCCAGTAGCACCTTAGAGACCAACTAAGTTTGTTCTTGGTATGAGCTTTCGTGTATCTGAAGAAGTGTGCATGCACATGAAAGCTCATACCAAGAACAAACTTAGTTGGTCTCTAAGGTGCTACTGGAAGGAATTTTTTATTGTTTATTTTGTATTATTCCTGTTATATCTTCCAAAACTGAGCAAATGTGTGGCAGCCAGACCCTGGTTGTTAAATAGACTGACATCTTGAAATTTCTTTGGCTTTGTGCACTTGGGGGGCTGGGAGACCTATGCACTCACCCCGTTTCCCCAAAACACACCCACTCCTTCTTAACAGGCGGCTTCGGAAAGATTAAGAGCAAGGGAGAGCGCTGGCTGTGTGAGGGTCGTAACACAAAGATCCCAGGACTTTAAAGGGATCCAGCCAGGGGATCATAAAATTCTAGGGCCCTCTCCTTCCCAGTGGGGGCAGCCTGACCACACAGCTGCGTTCCTCTGATCTTTCTCAATGACCCTCCTTTGAAGTGCCTCAACCCCTTCTGCCTATTCTTCGCACCAGTGGGGGGAAAATATACCATTTGTTAATCCTGCAGGTTGGAGTTGGGGGAATGGGCAGGTACCTGGCAAACACTTGGAGGGGGGTTTGGAAAAGAGGGTCTGCGAGGAAACAAGAAGTCCACCTTGCTTAGTACTTCTGCAAGGGCAAAATCGGCTCCTGATTCACAGCTCCTTCTCGAAGCACATCTCTAGGTTTTAGAGATACTGTATTGCTAACCTCAGAGGTAGGGAACCTGAGGTTGGGGGTGGGGGAGAGATCCAGCCCTCCAGGCACCTCTGTGTGGTTTTGGGGACTCCCTCCATGCCACTTGGAGGGACACGGGTGGTGCTGTGGGGGACGCGGGTGGCGCTGTGGGTTAAACCACTGAACCTAGGACTTGCCGATCAGAAGGTCGGCGGTTCGAATCCCCGCAATGAAGTGAGCTCCCGTTGCTCAGTCCCTGCTCCTGCCAACCTAGCAGTTTGAAAGCACGTCAAAGTGCAAGTAGATAAATAGGTACCGCTCCGGCGGGAAGGTAAACGGCGTTTCCGTGCTGCTCTGGTTCGCCAGAAGCGGCTTAGTCATGCTGGCCACATGACCCGGAAGCTGTACGCCGGCTCCCTCGGCCAGTAACGCGAGATGAACGCCGCAACCCCAGAGTTGGACATGACTGGACCTCATGGTCAGGGGCCCCTTTACCTTTACCTTACCATGCCACTTGGAGGGCGCCTCCGCAGGTGAAGTCAAACTGCAGCACCGAAGTAAGCCTGGGCAGCATGTATGGGTGTCCTGGGTTGCCCAGACGACAAGACCCCCCTCTCAGCCTCGCAGGAAAGTAGAGCGAGATGTTTGGCACCAGCTTGGCTGCAGGAGTTGCTGGAAGGAGGCGTTCAAGGCGCCATTCAACCCTCTTAGGGTTTACTCCTTAGCCTCTGATTCTCCCGAAGATATCCCCAAAGGCACCGGAGGTTTTAGGACCAGAGTTTTCCTTCTCCTAGATGGATCCACCCTTCCCAGGTGGATGAGCCCCATCTGCCCCTGACTGCACATGACGAAGCTGCCTTCTTGACCGTTGGACCCACTCTTGGTCTCGTCCGCTCAATCCACCAGAGCCTGTCTTCGCATGCAAGGGAAGGCCCTAACTCACCAAGGGTTCGAGACCCATTGGCTCCCCTCACCTGGTTTAGCCGGCCAGTCGAAGCCGTTCCCAGGATTGTGGCCGCTGTCACATGCTGACAGCTTCTAGGAGCCCCAGGTGAGAGCTGAGTGCAGGGTGGGGGCTGTTGTAAGAATATTAAGGTCTTATATATAATAATAATAATTGTTCATAAGTGCACCAAGCAAATATAAGACCTTAATATTCTTAAACCGCAGAGTCACAAAAGTGTTCGCTGTGATTCCTGCGTTGGAGGGGGTTGACCTAGATGAGCCTCTCTGGGTCCCTTCCAACTTTGCAGTGCTATGATCCTATGAAACAATTTGCAGCAACGCTGTGTATCTCCAATCTTCTTTGCAGCCTTTGCAAAGAGAGGCGCTTCCTTTTGTCACAAAGCCACCTGTTTCACCCAAGAAAAAGAACTGTGCAGTTTCTACCAAGGTATTCCTTCTGTGTGTCAACAAAGATGTCAGAAATCTCTCTTGGGTCACTGTATTAGGGCAGGTTAGCAGACAGGGGGAAATGTCTTCTGCCTGATACTGGCCACAAGTACAGAATCTGCCTTCGTAAGTTATAGCTTGTTATAGCAACCATCCAGTACTGCATTTCACAGAATCATAGAAGTTTAAGTTGAAAGGGACCCCGACGGTCATCTAGACCAACCCCCCTGCCATGAAGGAATCTCAGCCAAAGTATCCATGACAGTTGGCAATCCAGCCTCTGGCATTCCTTAGGGAAGCATGCACACATTTTAGTAAAATAACCGGCTCGAAAAATACTCTGTTTTTTAAAAAGAGAATACCGCTGAGAAATTTTGGATTATTACTGGAGGAGACTCTTGAGAGTCCCATGGACTGCAAGAAGATCAAACCTATCCATTCTGAAGGAAATCAGCCCTGAGTGCTCACTGGAAGGACAGATCCTGAAGCTGAGGCTCCAATACTTTGGCCACCTCATGAGAAGAGAAGACTCCCTGGAAAAGACCCTGATGTTGGGAAAGATGGAGGGCACAAGGAGAAGGGGATGACAGAGGATGAGATGGTTGGACAGTGTTCTTGAAGCTACCAACATGAGTCTGACCAAACTGCGGGAGGCAGTGGAAGACAGGAGTGCCTGGCGTGCTCCAGTCCAGGGGGTCACGAAGAGTCGGACACGACTAAATGACAAAAACAACAACAATTTATTACATGGCCCTTCTGGAATCTAGGCAGAAGAATAGGGTTGTTAACCAGGATGGAGATGTGTTTGAGCTGGGTGCACAAGGCTCTTAGCTTTAGTGTAGCCATAATGAAGCCTGCCGTACAAAGGGAAGAATCATATCTGTTGCTCCGCCTACTTTTTCCTTCAGGCCCCGCCCACCTCTGACATGTGGTCCTCCCGGGAGGTTACCCACCCCTGCCCTAAACCCCAAAATAAGATCCGGCCGGCCCAGGCGACTGTCTCTTACAAGATCCACGGCCGTTTTCTCCAGCCCAAACTGCTGAGTTTGCAGAACGCTCATCATGAATTTGTGGTGACCCCAGGAAGCAACTGGTTCTTCAGGCTTTCCAGCAGGTTCCCCATCACCTGAGAGCTTTTCAGGGGCTGAACCCGCGTTCAGAGTGCAAACAGGCAAATACACACACCCAGCTGGCGGCCCCTGCAAAATCAGAGCAGGTCTGCAGAACAGGAGAATCAGGTATTTTGGGACTGGGGGGCACCAGCAAAATAACGTGGAAGACAAGAGGCCCACACCAAGGTCCTTAACACCGTCGTTGCAACACACAAACTTCCTGGGATAGGAAATCTCATAGAATCCAAGAAATGTAGGGTTGGAATTGGTTGTCTCAGCACCTCAGTTCCCCCCCCCAAAAAAAATAAGTTCTCCCCAGTTTATTTTTTTTAAGCACTCGTGAAAATTCGCCTAGTGCAGATTTCTCCTAATAAACACATTTGTGTGTGACTAAAGGAGTACGACAAGGCTGTATATTGTCTCCCTGCTTATTTAATTTATATGCAGAATTCATCATGCGAAAGGCTGGGCTGGATGAATCCCAAGCCGGAATTAAGATTGCCGGAAGAAATATCAACAACCTCAGATATGCTGATGACACAACCTTGATGGCAGAAAGTGAGGAGGAATTAAAGAACCTTTTAATGAGGGTGAAAGAGGAGAACGAAAAATGTGATGCAGCAGCTAAAAAAGCCAACGCAATTCTGGGCTGCATCAATAGGAGTATAGCATCTAGATCAAGGGAAGTAATAGTACCACTGTATTCTGCTCTGGTCAGACCTCACCTGGAATACTGTGTCCAGTTCTGGGCACCACAGTTCAAGAAGGATACTGACAAGCTGGAACGTGTCCAGAAGAGGGCAACCAAAATGGTCAAAGGCCTGGAAACGATGCCTTATGAGGAACGGCTTAGGGAGCTGGGTATGTTTAGCCTGGAGAAGAGAAGGTTAAGGGGTGATATGATAGCCATGTTCAAATATATAAAAGGATGTCATATAGAGGAGGGAGAAAGGTTGTTTTCTGCTGCTCCAGAGAAGCGGACACGGGGCAATGGATTCAAACTACAAGAAAGAAGATTCCACCTAAACATTAGGAAGAACTTCCTGACAGTAAGAGCTGTTCGACAGTGGAATTTGCTGCCAAGGAGTGTGGTGGAGTCTCCTTCTTTGGAGGTCTTTAAGCAGAGGCTTGACAGCCATCTGTCAGGAATGCTTTGATGGTGTTTCCTGCTTGGCAGGGGGTTGGACTGGATGGCCCTTGTGGTCTCTTCCAACTCTATGATTCTATGATTCTAAAATATGGTCTGAAGCTCAACATCAAAAAAACTAAGATCATGGCCACTGGTCCCATCACCTCCTGGCAAATAGAAGGGGAAGAAATGGAGGCAGTGAGAGATTTTACTTTCTTGGGCTCCATGATCACTGCAGATGGTGACAGCAGTCACGAAATTAAAAGACGCCTGCTTCTTGGGAGGAAAGCAATGACAAACCTAGACAGCATCTTAAAAAGCAGAGACATCACCTTGCCGACAAAGGTCCGTATAGTTAAAGCTATGGTTTTCCCAGTAGTAATGTATGGAAGTGAGAGCTGGACCATAAAGAAGGCTGATCGCCGAAGAATTGATGCTTTTGAATTATGGTGCTGGAGGAGACTCTTGAGAGTCCCATGGACTGCAAGAAGATCAAACCTATCCATTCTTAAAGAAATCAGCCCTGAGTGCTCACTGGAAGGACAGATCCTGAAGTTGAGGCTCCAGTACTTTGGCCACCTCATGAGAAGAGAAGACTCCCTGGAAAAGACCCTGATGTTGGGAAAGATGGAGGGCACAAGGAGAAGGGGACGACAGAGGACGAGATGGTTGGACAGTGTTCTCGAAGCGACTAGCATGAGTTTGGCCAAACTGCGGGAGGCAGTGGAGGATAGGGGTGCCTGGCGTGCTCTGGTCCATGGTGTCATGAAGAGTCGGACACGACTGAACAACAACAATATGCTTCTCTTTTTTCACAAGAGGTTTTCCCTTTGCATGTCGGATGTTATTTCTCGCTGTTTCTCCATATTTTTGCGTCCTTTCCCCGCAATAGATGCATTCCAGACAAGACTGCCTTGCAAAATTCAGAGAAGCGACCTAGGCGGTCGGAAAGGATTAATAAGCGAGGGGGGACATCCTCACCGAAGCTCTGCAAGCTGCCTGAGCATCTCTGAGCTCTCTGAGCAACATTGCCTGGGGGGGTGAAGGGAGTGCAGCGGGAGGCCCGGCTGGGAGGAGGGAGGGAGCGGGATGGGGGGGGCTGCTGTGCCTGCTTCCTGCTCTTTAAAACCCAGCTGGGATGCCAGCAAGATCAAAGGCACCAGCCTCTTGCTACTGTTCATCTGGCAGGGTTAATATACCCCCTTGGCCTGGCGGATTCCAAAGAGTAGGAGCGGGAGATCAGAGGGAAAGGCACACATACGCCCTTTCCACACACACAAAAAAAAGGAAGAGAAGAGGAAGAATGAACAAGCCCCCTTTTATCTAAATGAGTGGTATTTAGATAACAGGCCTGCTCAACAAACAGCTTGTGGGGTGCCCCAAAATTACACCCCTTGCAAGCCCCCCACTCTCCCCAAACACACTATCCTGGTCTGTTCAGGACAAAAACAAAACAAAACCCCAAATCCATCCTTTTTGGGAACCTGCCTGGGATCAGGTTTTGGGTTTTTCAACATTCCCAAGACCACCGTTCCAGGAAGAGTTTACCGCCACGTTTAAAGGACCGGAATCATTTAAATAGACGTTATTATTAAGGGTTTCTTGCTTCTATATCCAGCCTCCACGAAGCAGGTAGGTTAGGCTGAGAATGAGCACAGGCACAGACCGCAACACGCCGGCCCCACTCTCCCCAAACACACTATCCTGGTCTGTTCAGGACAAAAACAAAACAAAACCCCAAATCCATCCTTTTTGGGAACCTGCCTGGGATCAGGTTTTGGGTTTTTCAACATTCCCAAGACCACCGTTCCAGGAAGAGTTTACCGCCACGTTTAAAGGACCGGAATCATTTAAATAGACGTTATTATTAAGGGTTTCTTGCTTCTATATCCAGCCTCCACGAAGCAGGTAGGTTAGGCTGAGAATGAGTGACTAGCCCAGGGGCACCCAATGAGTTTCACTGCTGAGTTGGGATTTGAACCCTGAGCTCCCACTAGATCTTAGTCCGGCACTCTAACCACTACACCACAGCGGCTCTCATGCATTTTTAAAGGGCTTCCTAATTCATATGGTGGGACGTGGGTGGCTCTGTGGGTTAAACCACAGTGCCTAGTGCTTCCTGATCAGAAGGTCGGCGGTTCGAATCCCCACAACAGGTGAGCTCCCATTGCTCGGTCCCTTCTCCTGCCCACCTGGCAGTTCGAAAGCACGTCAAAGTGCAAGTAGATAAATAGGTACTGCTCTGCAGGAAGGTAAACGGTGTTTCCGTGCGCTGCTCTGGCTCGCAGAAGCGACTTAGTCATGCTGGCCACATGACCCGGAAGCTGTACGCCGGCTCCCTCGGCCAATAAAGTGAGATGAGCGCTGCAACCCCAGAGTCTTCTGCGACTGGACCAAATGGTCAGGGGTCCCTCTACCTTTACCTTTAATTCATATGGTAGCTGCTTTTTCGGTGAAGAAAGCATATACAGTGTGTGTGTGTGTGTGTGTATTATATATTCATGCAAGTGCTGATCCAAGCCACAGGTAATGGAACAGGGGCCCCCCTTGCACAGGAAGAAAGCCTCTCTGAGATGATCCTTTTGCAAGATAAGGCGTGGATCTTCCTAACACAAATTGGCATGATGCAAAATAAAATAAATTCCTTCCAGTAGCACCTTAGAGACCAACTAAGTTTGTTCTTGGTATGAGCTTTCGTGTGCATGCACACTTCTTCAGATACACTGAAACAGAAGTCATATATCTATCTATCTAGTAGAGAGAGAGAGAGAGAGAGAGAGAGAGGGGAGGGGTATTACTCAGAAGGGTGGTGGGAATGGGTGATTGGCTGAAATAGTCTGGAAAGAGACTGGAAAGAACATAGCTGTCAACCTTCCCTTTTTTGCAGTGGGAAATGGCGCTGGAATAAGGGAATTTCCTGCAAAAAAGGGAAAGTTGACAGCTATGGAAAGAGAAGTTGCTGAATTGCAACGTATTACCAAACTTAAAACCATGGAGAGACCTGGTCTGAATAGAGACATTGGATTCTTATCTCATTATACATGACAAAGCTATTTTAGCCATCTCACCCCTTGCCTTTTCCTGTAAGACCAATTGCAGTCGTTAACAGTCGTCAACAGGTTTTCCACACCTATCAGCCAATCCCCCATTCCCACCTCACCCCGTCGCGGGGATTCGAACCACTGACCTTCTGATCAGCAAGCCCTAGGCTCTGTGGTTTAACCCACAGCGCCCACTGTGTACTGCATATTATGGTATGGACCGTCCTATTTCCATTGGAGAAATGTTGCATTTCAGCAAGCCAGATTAAAAGTCGGCAGGTGAAGGACCTCTCCGCAAAGTGGGGGGAACGGATGGCAGAGATCCGTGGGGATCTCTCCTTGCCCTTTGCGATGAATCGGTGTGCAGCAGTGGCTCAGCGCAGCCCCATTCATTTCAATGGCACTTGCGCAGGAGAGCATTGTGAAAAGCGGCTTTCCAAAAAAAAAACCCGATAGCATGCCACATACAAAGTCGAGGCCCCGTTGATTTTGGCGGACGTCTCTCCCCCCCCCAAAAACCCTCTTTTTCTGTCGCCAATGCCATCTTCCCACCCCCAACCCCAACCCCCTTTCAACATTATCTCTACATTCACAGTCGGCTTGTAAAGATGGTTATTGACCCTGCATCCCCGCTGTCTCCTTTGTCAGGGGGGATGTATGTAGACAAGGCTCTTCCTGGATTGGGGGAAGGGGCTGGGGGGATTCCAGAGATCAAGGGATGCAAAAGAAAGACCTGTTAGGTCAGCCCCCTGGGGCCAGGGCAAGTTTATGTCCTCCTGTCTCCTGTTCCCCACCCCACCCCCTCTCCTCCACCCCCTCCTTGCAATAACTCAAGCAGTAGGGGTGTCCATCTTCTTTCTGGTTTTAATTGTTTTAAACCGCGGGCTCCGGGCTTCTCGGCCTCGATCAAAGTTAGCCTCTCCGAAATCAATAACAACTGGGCTTCTGGAAGAGAGGGGTGTTAGGCAGAGGGGGAGGTTGGCAACCCAGTCTTCCCGCCTAGGTGAGTGTTCGCAGGGAAACCAAAATGCTTGTTTACAAAGCTCTTGTAAAACCAACCTTACTGTACGCTTCAGTTACAGGTAGGTAGCCGTGTTGGTCTGCCATAGTCAAAACAAAAAATAAAATAAAATAAAATCCTTCCAGTAGCACCTTTGTTGTTGTTCAGTCGTTCAGTCGTGTCCGACTCTTCGTGACCCCGTGGACCAGAGCATGCCAGGCACGCCTATCCTTCACTGCCTCTCGCAGTTTGGCCAAACTCATGTTAGTAGCTTCGAGAACACTGTCCAACCATCTCATCCTCTGTCGTCCCCTTCTCCTTGTGCCCTCCATCTTTCCCAACATCAGGGTCTTTTCTAGGGAGTCTTCTCTTCTCATGAGGTGGCCAAAGTACTGGAGCCTCAACTTCAGGATCTGTCCTTCTAGTGAGCACTCAGGGCTGATTTCTTTGAGAATGGATAGGTTTGATCTTCTTGCAGTCCATGGGACTCTCAAGAGTCTCCTCCAGCACCATAATTCAAAAGCATCAAGTAGCACCTTAGAGACCAACTAAGTTTGTTCTTGGTATGAGCTTATCTGAAGAAGTGTGCATGCACACGAAAGCTCATACCAAGAAGAAACTTAGTTGGTCTCTAAGGTGCTACTGGAAAGAATTCTTTTATTTTTTACTGTATGCTTGTGAAGCATGGACCACTTATAAACGCCACCTCCAACTCCTTGAAAGATTCCATCAACAGTGTCTCCAAAAATTTTCTAGACATCACTTGGGAAGACAGGCGAACTAATACCAGTGAAGCAAAGCTCACCAGTGTGGAAGCAATGATTCTTCAATGTCAACTTCGCTGGACTGGTCATGTTGTGCGGATGCCTGATCATTGTCTTCCAAAGCAACTACTCTATTCCGAACATAAAAATGGAAAGTGTAACGTGCTGGTGGTCAACAAAAGAGGTTTAAAGACTGTCTGAAGGCAAATCTAAAAAAAAAAAAATGTAGTATAAACACCGACAATTGGGAAACACTTGCTTGCAAGCGCTCCGATTGGAGAACAGCGTTTACCAAAGCTGTCATGGGCTTTGAAGACACTCGAACTCAGGACGCAAGGGAGAAACATGCTAAGAGGAAGGCACGCTTGGCAAATCCACACTGTGATCAGCTCCCGCCCGGAAATCAATGTCCCCACTGTGCAAGGACGTGTGGATCCAGAGTAGGCCTCCAAAGTCACTTACGGACTGAGTGTTAAAACTGTGTTTCTGGAAGACAATCTTACTCGGCTACAAGGGATCACAGAAGACGAAGAAGAAGAAGACGAAGAAGAAGAAGAAGTAGAAGAAGAAGAAGAAGAAGAAGAAGAAGAAGAAGAAGAAGAAGAAGAAATATTCATGTCGCTGAGCACCTTAACTACACAGTCCCAGGAAAAGTTGGCAATCAAAATGCAAGGAGAGCTCTGATGCAGGATCTGGCCAAAAGGGGATCCATCTCGCCAAAGTCCTGTTCTCCCAGTGGCCAACCAGATGCCCCTTATGGGAAGCCTGAAAGCAGGATCTGAAAACAACAGCGTAGAATTATAGAACTGAAGAATTGGAAGCCCCCCCACCCCACCCCTGAAGGGTCATTTAGCCCATGGGTAGGCAAACTAAGGCCTGGGGGCCGGATGCGGCCCAATCGCCTTCTAAATTTGGCCCACAGACAGTCCGGGAATCAGCGTGTTTTTACATGAGTAGAATGTGTGCTTTTATTTAAAATGCATCTCTGGGTTATTTGTGGGGCATAGGAATTCGTTCCTTCCCCCCCCCAAAAAAAATGTCTGAGGGACAGTGGACCGGCCCCATGCTGAAAAGGTTTGCTGACCCCTGATTTATCCCAATCCCCTGCAATGCATGGGACTCGAACACATGACCCTGAGATTCGGAGTCTCATGCTCTCCCGACTGAGTTATCCACCATGAGCCAAGGTTAATGCATTTATTTTTGTAGTTTCATGGACCTGAGTCCGCTCTCCACGCTTGCGATTCCCAGCAGTGTTAGAGAAACTCGAATATATACAAGTTCATCCCAAACAGCACCCTAAACCTAGGTTACGGTCACCGCAACGAGGTGTCTAGGTGCCATTTCCCCCCAGTGAGAGTTGTTGTTGTTGTTGTTGTCAATTTCATTTCATAGAATCCTAGAGTTGGAAGAGACCCCAAGGGCCATCCAGTCCAACCCCCTGCCAAGCAGGAAACACCATCAAAGCATTCCTGACAGATGGCTGTCAAGCCTCTGCTTAAAGACCTCCAAAGAAGGAGACTCCACCACACTCCTTGGCAGCAAATTCCACTGTCGAACAGCTCTTACTGTCAGGAAGTTCTTCCTAATGTTTAGGTGGAATCTTCTTTCTTGTAGTTTGAATCCATTGCCCCGTGTCCGCTTCTCTGGAGCAGCAGAAAACAACCTTTCACCCTCCTCTATATGACATCCTTTTATATATTTGAACATGGCTATCATATCACCCCTTAACCTTCTCTTCTCCAGGCTAAACATACCCAGCTCCCTAAGCCGTTCCTCATAAGGCATCGTTTCCAGGCCTTGGACCATTTTGGTTGCCCTCCTCTGGACACGTTCCAGCTTGTCAGTATCCTTCTTGAACTGTGGTGCCCAGAACTGGACACAGTATTCCAGGTGAGGTCTGACCAGAGCGGAATACAGTGGTACTATTACTTCCCTTGATCTAGATGCTATACTCCTATTGATGCAGCCCAGAATTGCATTGGCTTTTTTAGCTGCTGCATCACACTGTTGACTCATGTCAAGTTTATGGTCTACCAAGACTCCTAGATCCTTTTCACATGTACTGCTCTCAAGCCAGGTGTCACCCATCCTGTATTTGTGCCTTTCATTTTTTTTTTTTTTTTTTTGCCCAAGTGAAGTGATTTCTGTACCACTTTATAATTTAAAGAGGGAGGGAACTAAAAGAGGTTTAAAGGTAAAGGTAAAGGGACCCCTGACCATTAGGTCCAGTCGTGTCCGACTCTGGGGTTGCGGTGCTCATCTCGCTTTACTGGCCGAGGGAGCCGGTGTACAGCTTCCGGGTCATGTGGCCAGCATGACTAAGCCGCTTCTGGCGAAACCAGAGCAGCGCACGGAAACACCGTTTACCTTCCCGCCAGAGCGGTACCTATTTATCTACTTGCACTTTGACGTGCTTTTGAACTGCTAGGTTGGCAGGAGCTGGGACCAAGCAACGGGAGCTCACCCCATCGTGGGGATTCGAACCGCCGACCTTCTGATCGGCAAGCCCTAGGCTCTGTGGTTTAACCCACAGCGCCACATTAAAACATCACGTAAAACCACCCAGAGCAAAACGAATTTCAAGCTTCAAGGAAAATATTTCAGGTGACATTTATTTATTCACGTACTTAATGGATAGAGCCACCCCATCGCAGAAGGACTCTAGGAGGGGAGTGTGGTGTGGTGGTTAGAGGGTCGGATTAGGGCCTGGGAGATCAAGGTTCAAATCCCCACTCGGTCCTGAAGCTGCCTGGGTGACCTTGGAGTCAGTGACAGCCTCTTAAGCTCCCTCGCAGGGTCGTTGTAGAGATTAACTGAGGAGGCAGGGGTGAAAAGTTGGGACTCGGAGACAAATGCAGGAATACATGGGCCTCACTCTGAGCTCTTTGGAGGGAGCATGGAATAAAAATGCAATGAATAATATTTTAATCCCTTCACTTCCCCCCCACCCCCCTTTAAATTTCAAGACATCCATTGAAAACTTTCATTTCTGCCACAGAGCGCTGTCAAACTTGCGATCACATTCTGCCCGTAATAAAACCTGCTATTTGCGTTCTGCTTTCTTGCTGCGCTCTCAAACCCACCACGGTTTTAGAGATTATTGGGCGCTGCTACGTTTTAATTTCGCAAGCTGTTTTGTGCACCTCCAGGAAAAGAGGAGCAAGATTATTATCATCATTTAAAAAAAAAGAGAACATCTTCGCGAGAAAACAAAGCGCCGTCCTCGACTCCGCTTATTGGCTTGCTGAAGTGATGAATCGCTTTCCCACGGAGGTGCCTCGAAGCGATTAGCAATTTAAAAAACCGCCGAAAATTAAAAACACGCACATCAGCAATAAAAACAAGCAGCAATTTCAAATCCAATACGAATACCGGCTGCGATTAATATCTCCACTTAAAATGCTGGTTGGAAAAAAAAAAAAGATAATGTGCCCTACAGGCGCCAAACTGTCTACAACATTCAGAAGTCAGTCTCACTGAGTTCAGAGGGCCTTACTCCTAGGAAAGCAGGTATATTGGGTTGGTTCTCCATCGCAGGGGGGTTGGACTAGATGGCCGTCGGGTGCCCCTTCCAACCCTACAATTCTATGATTTGATTGCACTGTAAGGCTGCGCTCCGATACTGACTGACTTAGGAACTCCGTAGGATATACTTCTGAGTAGACCATTATCGGATTGCATGGAAAGGCTGCAATCCTACCCCTTCTCAAGGGAGCTTGCTTCTGAATAGGCTTGCCTAGGCCTGTCCTGAGAGTCGGGCCCCATAGAGCTTGGTGAGGTTTACTTAGGAGTAGGCACAGGGGCGTACCCAGGATCAAAACTAGGGGGGGGCAAGCCATGGTGTCTCCCCCCCCTTTTCCCAGAGTTGTTGACCTTTTGGCTGGCGGGGTGGCATGACATGGGCCCAGGACTCCCGTGATGCAGGGGGCAATAACCAGAGGCGTAGTAAGGTTAGGTGCAGGGGCATCTTAAGCATATCCGGCGCCGGAGTACAAAGATCCCTCCGGAGGGCGCCTCCCATTTCCCACATCATACATTCAACACACATTTAAAGCACATGATTTCACCCAGAGAATCCTGGAAACTGTAGCTTCCCACTCACAGAGCTACAGTTCCCAGGATTCTCTAGAGGAAGTCACGTGCTTTAAATGTGTGGTCTACTCTAGAACTGGCGTCAGCAGCTGAACATCTGCTTGACATGCGGAAGGTCCCTGGTTCAGTCCCTGACATATCCAGGTATGCTGGAATAGGACTGCATAAAAATCCCAGAGGGCTGTTGTCAGTCAGTGTAGACACTATGGAGCTAGGTAGGCCAGTGATACAACTCTGGTTAAGTTATCCCTCTATAAAAGTAATATTTCATTTCCTCAGGTCATGTGTCCCTTGTTAAACTGGCAGAAAAGGAGGGGCCCCACCCATTTTTTGCACCTGTCCTGCCCACCACTAGTATGCCACCCCTGAGAAATGGCCCTTCATGGAAAAGGTTACCCATTCCTGGTTGATATGGTTGACTACCTTGATATGTTTTATGAGTAAAAATAATCCTAGCTTCATTCCAGAATTACAGTATCTGATGTTTACATAAACATTTTGGAAACAGATTTGTCAAGGGTTGGCTTCATAATTTCTCAAACTTTTTGGAGTCCTCTGTCCATAGGAAGCCCAAGTGAGCCAGTAGTATTTACTCAAGTTTGCTTGGCATTCTTCTTCCTCACTTACTGGAAAATTAAGTGTCTTCCTTGTATTTTTGAAGTAAAAGGTAAAAGGTAAAGGACCCCTGGACAGATTAAGTCCAGTCAATGGCGACTATGGGGTTGCGGCGCTCATCTCGCTCTATAGGCCGAGGGAGCCAGTGTTTGTCCGCAGACAGCTTCCGGGTCATGTGGCCAGCATGACTAAGCCGCTTCTGGCGAACCAGAGCAGTGCACAGAAACACTGTTTACCTATTTAACTACTTGAACTTTGACGTGTTTTCGAACTGCTAGGTTGGCAGGAGCATGAAAAAAATAGGATTAAGCAAATAAGAGAGCCAGGGAAGTATAGCAGTTAAGAATGTTGGGCTAGGTCGGACCTGAGGCCCAGGTTCAAATCCCCACTCAGCCAAGAAGCTCATTGCATGACCTTGGACCAGTTGTCCTCTCTCAACCTTGCAAAGTTGTTACAAAGATGAAAAGAAATCATGTTTACTTCCTTGGACACCTTGGGGGAAATGGAGGAGTATAAATGTAGTAAATAAAGAAAACAAGCAAACAAACAAATATGGACTGTGTTACTGGAAAGGTACTTTTCCCCAAGTCAAACCATCTAGCTCAGTACTGCATACACTGACTGGCAGCAGCTCTCCAGGGTTTCAGGCAGGGGAGATTCTTAGCCGTACATGCAGATGCCAGGGAGGAAAACTTGGGTGTAAGGTGTTCTAACCACTTAAGGGGATGACCCTCCCCTTAAGACATAGATACATTGGAAGCCACATTATGCAAAATCAAACTCTTGGTCCATCTAGCTCAGTATTGCCCACACTGACTGGCAGTGGCTCTTCAGGAGTCTTTCCCACTTCCCAGCCCTAACTAGAGATGCCAAAGATTGAACCTGGGACCTTCTGCATCAAAGCAGATGCTCTGCCACAGAGCTATGACTCCGCCCCCTGCTTTATTTGCAGATTAAATAAATAGCTGGAATGTTGGGAATTAGAAAAAAATGAAACAACCAGTTATTCCCAGCCTAGCTGGTGGGGGGGCACTCCAGCCATCCTTAGGGCCATTTGCCCCTCTACCCGCCTTACCCAATTCCCCCTTCCCTACCTGGCTGACTGGGGAGTGGGCTCCACTCTGCCAAGGGGGGATGCGACAGAGGTTGGCACCCTCTTCCAACAGAGCCAAGTTTGCTCATCTAGTCTTCTCTTGTTTCCCCCACCTGGCATGGACCTGGGCTGGGAGGGATGAGATGGAGCTTTACTTCCCTCCTTCCCCTCCCTCTTTGATTCCAGGTTGTTGGGAGGGGGGTGTTTCCCCCAATGCATTGCCTTTTTAACCCTTCTCTGGCCCCTTCAGCCACAGATTCCTATGAAGGTCACTATGTAGCATCTTGGTCAATGCTGAGGTTCATGGACAGGAATTTTGAAGTCGTTTTTATATCTTGCAAACCCCGTTCTGCCCTGTTATGCCTTGTTCCTGCCCCGCCACTGTTCCACCCGTTTTGCCTTTTTCCAGGTCCAAAAGGATCTATGAGTTGGCAATTGCCTGAAATGGTCTCCGGCTGTACAGTTTCACAATATGAGTATTTATTATCATCGCCAGCCCACCTTTTATTATTTTCACAATATGAGTATTTATTATCATCGCCAGCCCACCTGGGAAATCCTTCCCAGGAAAGTAACATTTTTAAATGCATTGAGAAATTCATTAAAAAAATTAAAAAATTCCTTCCAGTAGCACCTTAGAGACCAATTAAGTTTGTTCTTGGTATGAGCTTTCGTGTGCATGCACACTTCTTCAGATACACTGAAAAAGAAGTCACCAGACTTGAATGCAGACTTGATAAAGACTTGAAGGCAGGAAAATGGAAAACAAAGGGTTAAATGCTGCTGGGCAAAACAGCAACTAAGGAACAGGGAGAAGCCACAACAAGGAGACCTGGTGGTTTTAACACAGCAAAAGGCAGGGAGGGGCTGAACAACAGTAATTGCTAGCGGCAGGTAAAAGGATGCTGCGACAGCTCAGAAAAAGGGGGGCAGAGGGAAACACCAACTTCAGAGCAGTAAAGTAACTTTAAAACTTGGGGTGAAGGAATGACAGACAACACAACGCCAGGAACAGGCATGCCCTCCAAACGTGTTAATATTCCCAGAACAGCGGGAGGGAGGGAGGCTGAGGGAGTCCGCCGCTGTGAGCGTGCTCCTCCTCCGCCTCCGGGACAGGAGCTGCCTTGGGCAAGGGGGGGCAAAGGGAGGAACTTGGGCGGCAGGGACAGCAGCCTCCTTCTTCTCCGCTCCTCTCCTCCTGCCCCGCTTCTTCCTCAGCCTAAATGGATGCGCCGGGCAGCCCGGGCTGCGGCTCCTCTTGCCCGGCGCTGATCATTTTTGCTTCTGGGGGGGGCGCTGGCTTCTAGGGGGGGGCAGCTGCCCCCGCCTGCCCCCCCTTCGGTACGCCCATGAGTAGGCAGATTGTGCTGTGAGTGGCACACACACACGCACACACGCCTTTGGAAATCAGCCATTGCTCTAATTTGTTAACACCTCTTAATAACTGCGGCATCTTCAAAGAGATTTAACACACAGAATCCTAAATCGAGCAGAAGAGAGGCAAATTCGGCTCCTGGTGTTTTTGGCTTTCTTACACGCATAGGATTGCAGAGTTAGAAGGTACCCTAATGGTCATCTAGTCCAACCCCCTGCAATGCAGGAATCTTTTGCCCAGTGTTTCTTTTTTTCTAAAAATAATAATAATAATTTTAGGGGTACTCTCATTTCCCCACTCATATTGAAATACTGCCCCTCAATGAGGCCAAACGTAGATTCGCAAAATGTTTTGGGAGTATGCATACCCCCAGAAAAAGAGCACTGCTTTTGCCCAACGTGGGGCTCAAACCCACGACCCTGAGATTAAGAGCGCTTTACATTAACCCAGCTGCTGCTACTATTGCCTCGCACAGCGACGAACACGTTTCCACGTTAATAAATTTAAATAAAATCCTCCTGGGGGCCAACACAGGAAAGGCCCTACACCTAACAGGTGGATAGGGAGCCCATATCAGTCCGAGGGCCGCATTTTCTTCTGGGGTCCAGAAGTAAAACTGGGAGCAGCAACAAATGTGCTTACCTTTGTACAGCAGGCTGGTTTCTCCGCACATCCCTGTTTCCTTCGTCTTTTTTTTTTTTAAACCTTGTTTTATTTTTATTTATTTATTTATTTATTGATTTAAAAACAATTTTATTGAAATATGCTTAAAAATAAAATCCAATATCCATACAATATTGCATTCAAACTCAAAAAGTTACAAAAAGAATAAAAAACAAACATTGAACTTAAAAAATTACAAAAAAAGAAAAGGTACAACTCACATCCAGTTACAAAAAAGAAAAGAATTACAAATAATAATAAATAGATTAGAGATAAAAGTTACAGATATAAAAGACTTCCTAAAGTTCTGCTTCGTGTTCCTTACAGATAGTTTCCTTCGTCCAGGTACACAAGAGATGCCATCAGAGTTCAAGGACATACCCAGAGAAGGAAAAACACCCAGGTAGGTTGTGCGAAGCAGGACTGGCAAGGCAGGTGGCCTGGAGAGAGTCCCAAGGGCCAGAGAGATAGTTATGGAGGGCCACATTTTAGAAACGCCCCCCCAAAAAACCTGAGGTTCCTCACCTTTGCAGTAGACGGAAGCATAGGAATATGTTTTAAAATGCTTTAAAAAGTTGATCCATCTAGGGCTGTATTGCTTGCACTGACTGGAAGCTGCCCTTCCAGACATTCTGTACTGCCGCCTTGCTCATTTGCATTTGTACATCTATTATTTTTATTTTTTTGATTTGATTTCAATAAAAAGTGTGTGTGTGCATGCGTGCGCGTTTGGAGGGTAGGGAGAAAGAGGGCAGAGGATTCGAGAGAGAGAAAAGAAAGTCAAGCAGGAAATCGTCAAAGTCCCTCCCTCAGGATGGCTGCTGCCAACTTGGACAGCTTTAAAAGAGGACTGGGCAAATCTGAAGGCGAGCAGAGGCTACTAGCCATAAGGGAGGCAGCAATGCTTCTGAAGACCAGTTTCTGGAAACCACCAAGAGGAGAGAGGGCTCTTGTGCTCGGATTCTGCTTGCCGGTTTCCCATGATGGGAAACTGGTTGGCCACTGTGAGAACAGGAGCCTGGACTACTGGGGGAATTGGTCTGGTCCAGAAGCGGTTTCCTTAAGTTCTGATGGAACCTCCAGCTTAGAGGCAGTCTACCTACATTCCTAAGTCCTTGGGCGCAGGGGTGCCAGGTGGAACGCACACTGTTTGAATGGCAATGTCCATCAAGTGTGACCATCAAGTGTGGCCCTCACAAATATTTTATTGGGGGGGGCGAAGACCCCCCCCTCGGCCCCTCGGAGTTGGCTCCTAGGCTTGGGGGTATTTGGCCAATGAGAGAACAGGATGCTGGGCTTTCCTCATGGGCATGGGGGGGCAGACCCACAAACATTATTGAAAAGCATTGAAAGTACTCAATTATCAACAACTTTGGTGGCTCCCCTCCGGGTTGTGGGTTAAGCTCAGTGGCAGAATACCTGCCTTCCAGGGCTGGATTTAGATTTGATGAGGCCCTAAGCTACTGAAGGTAATGGGACCCTTTATATGTCCAGCTGTCCTTGGTCAACAACAAATTGCCGCTGGGTTTTTTTGTGTCATGGCCACCTCATGAGAAGAGAAGACTCCCTGGAAAAGACCCTGATGTTGGGAAAGATGGAGGGCACAAGGAGAAGGGGATGACAGAGGACGAGATGGTTGGACAGTGTTCTCGAAGCTACCAACATGAGTCTGACCAAACTGCGGGAGGCAGTGGAAGACAGGAGTGCCTGGCGTGCTCTGGTCCATGGGGTCACGAAGAGTCGGACACGAATGAATGACTAAACAACTAAACAACAACATATGGTCATTTATGGACCTAATAGGTCCACACACAACACCAAACACTGTTGCTGTAGGTAGGTTTTATTTTATTTGTTTTTTATCTTATATTTTGAAAATGTACACCCAGCTTTTTTTTCCTTCTAATTTTTTTGGGGCCCCCCAAGGGAGTGTGGCCCTAACCTATAGCTTGTTTAGCTGATACGCAAATCCAGCACTGCTGCTTTCACACAAAAATTGGTGGAACCTCCCGTTTACAAGCAGTCTACCTGCATCCCTAGGTTCTTGAAGGATGCTGGACTAGAAGGGCAATTGCCCTGATCCTGAAGTGCTCTCCTTATGTCCTTTATGTTTCCTGCGGTTTTTTAATTTTTATTTTTTTTTGGGGGGGGGAGGTGGAAAGTGGGAGAGAAAGACCGAGGAAGAGAGAGGCAGGAGGGGGAAGAGAGGGAGGGGAAGGAGGCGAGGCTAGGCGCACCCACCTCTGGGAGGAGACAGGCGAGCCAGCCGCCAGAGAGCGCGTGTTGGGGAAGAGGCGCGTCCCCGGCCGTTGCAGCTGCTGCTCCTTCGCGGGGCTTGCAAGGAGGAGGCGGAGAAGAAGAAGAAGAAGAAGAAGAGGCAGGAGCCGGGAAAGAGGCAGAGAGGAACCCGCTCGCAGCCTCGCCAGCCCGGGGCAAACTTTTCCACCGCATCTGCGGGGCTGCGAGAGAGATCCGGGGAGGAAAACTCTGCGCAACGCCCAGCGAGGGATCCAGCAAGCGACTCTGCGCCCTTTTTGTTCTCCTCCCTACTTTCCTCTCTCCTCGTTTTCTTTTTGCAAAAACTGCAAACCTTCCTCCTCTGGGAAGGAAGAGGCTCGGCTCCTCCCGCGTCCGCCGACGCCTCTGGAGCAACATCTGGAGCGACTTTCCGCCCCCCCAGATGCCAAACGCAGCTCCGCGCTCGCCCTCCCCAGAGGCCGCTTCGCTTTAGCAGTTGGGTTGCTTTTTTTTTTTTTTAAATCGGGAGAGAGAGAGAAAGAAAGAAAGAGAATAAGAGGAGGGACAGGAAGGGACAAATCTATACTCCTCTTTGGGGGAGAAAGTGTGTCCAGTTTCCCTGTGATTGCGGAGCGCTCTGCCCAGCAGCTGTGCCAAATTTTTTTGGACCGCGAGAAGCGTTTGGTGGTTGGTAACTGTTAGGGAGTGGGCGGGAGGGGGGCGAATCTGTATTTATTTATTTATTACAACCCCCCCCCGAAAAAACCCATTAAGAAAAGAGAGATTGTGCATTCGGATCGAATCATTCCTAGTTTGCTTTTTGAAAAGAAAAGAAATATATATATATAATTGAGGGGCGTGCAAGATGCATTTCCAAGGAAGAGTCTCTGGTGAAACGGACGTGAAAGTGACCAGAGCCGCGTTTACATGCCTCCTCCTTCTGCTGCTCCAATCTCTCCCTGCAAAGGTGAGTCTTGCCTTTGTCTTCCACGCGGTTCCTGCGTTGTTGCAAGCGGGGGTGGCGCTGGATGACCCTTGGGGGTCCCTTGCCGCTTCGCAATTTTAGGGTCCTGTCCTCTCCCCCTCCTCCTCCCCCGGAGCTTATTCTCTCTCCCCCCCCCCCATTAATTCCTTGCCGTCTCGACCCGAGAAACTTGATATTTGGGGCGATATTTCTTTGGGCGGGTGCGCGAAGATCTCTGCGCGCCCTTCGCTCCTTGGGAAACAACCCCCGCCGCTTGGGTTTGAAAGTTGCGCGTCGATCTCTCCAAAGGAAACGAAGGGGGACTTGCGCGCTTTCTCGGGAGTAAGTCGCGCTCTTCCAGAGGATCTCAGTCTTCAGGAAAGGGCGTGGCTGGGGTGTGTCCGGACAGGGACTTGACGATGAGTTTGAATTTGGCTGATGCAGTTGGTTCGTTGCTCTCAGCCTTGAGGAGCGTGCAGCAAACGGCTCTCCTGACCCCCATAACTGGGGCTGGGTGTTTAAATGCGAGAGTACTGCTTAAATCTCTCTGATCGCATAAAATTTATGTACTGCTTGATTGTTGGGAAAAATAATCTCAAAGCTGTTTACAAAAAAAAAGAAAAAACCAAAAAAAGAAAAAGCAGCAACAATAATTTAAAGCTAAAGTATAAAAATGGACAAAAAACAGATGAGAGGGGGGGGGGAAGCAAATTCTGACTGGCGGTATTCGTTTCCCTAGCACTTTTCAGGTTCCCGAAACTTACTGTGCAGATTTTGTTTAAAGCCCTGCTCCATCCACAAAGTTATTTTGTATTGCTTTAGTATTATTTAATAGATATCACAAGATTAAAAAAAAGCAAGGGCAAAGCACAACAGCCCTCCGAGGCGGGCCAGGCTTGCAGCTGGCTCCGAAGCTTGGGCAAATTATTTCACCCGCCCCACACCCTCCTCCCAGCTCTGGAAAAAAGGGTGATAAGGTCTCAGCTCTCCAGAACTGCTTGAATTCTTTAGAACTGCTGGCTTCTGAGGCTGTCACCAGGCGGAGGAGACTGAGAGAGAGAGAGGAAACAGGCCCCCTTGCCAGCATCATTAGAGTCCTAAAAACACACCCACCAGTCGGGAGAGAGGGTGTTTTCCTGGGAAATCCAGACTCTCTACTTGAGATCTCAAAATATCAAATAGTTGCCCACTTGCCCTTTAAATTACCCAGTCGGGTTTGCTTTTGGGGTGATGGTGAGTAAAAGAGGGACGCTTCCTTTTCTCTGCCCCCCACTTTTGCATAGATGAGGCTGTTTCCCGTGCATTGCATGGGGATCTGTGTTCGAGACGGAACAGAGATTTACCTCTGGTTAAAACAGGAGGGGCGGTTTTGCTAGGCATTTTGCAGTTTTTATATTGTGATTTTGCGTCGTGAACCGCCCTGAGGTCTGCGGGCGAAGGGTGGTATGCAAATTTAATGAATAATAATAATAATAATTATTATTATTATTTTGTATGCAGTGTGGTTAATGCATTTCTAGGTATGAATGCTCCTGGTGCTTTTTAGTGACAGCAAACGCAAGGAAGGGTTCCTTGCAGACTAAATTTCGACCCTTGGCAGAAGGGTCTACAGTTGCGCAAAACTCTGCAGTTCTACAATTCTGTGCTGAGAAGATTTCTGTATCGCAGGGGGTTGGACTAGATGACCACTGGGGTCCCGCCTAACTCTACAGCTCTGTGATCCTGTGACAAGAGGAGAAGGGTCACAAACCCGACAGTGTAGCCTTGGCCACGCTGGTGCAAAGGCCACAGTAAAAAGGGGAAGGGCTAAGGGGAAACAAGATCAAGAGTTCGAATTCCCAACTTCACCTTGGACTTCCAGCCTGCTGCAGCTCAGACGTCCTGTTGTGAAATGTGAACAGCCATGGCCTACCTTAGAGGGTTATCGTGAGACTCGAGGCTGCAATTTTATTTATGCTTAACCTGGCAGTGAAGCCCATTTTTGGGTCTTCTGCAGCGATATGTCGGGGGTTGTGCTACGGATTAAATAGCATGTTAAATGTTAAATAGTCGTGCCGTTTCTTCTCTGTATATGTGATTGAAATCAGTCTGTACAAGTGTATGAGCACCAGGGAATCTTGGGGAAAGAGCCTGCAGTCAGCTCATCTTCGTCGTAAAGTAAAGGTAAAGGGACCCCTGACCATTAAGGTCCAGTCGCAGACGATTCTGGGGTTGTGGCGCTCATCTCGCTCTATAGGCCAAGGGAGCCGGCGTTTGTCGACAGACTTCTGGTCATGTGGCCAGCATGACTAAGCCGCTTCTGGCGAACCAGAGCAGCGCACGGAAACGCCGTTTACCTTCCCGCCGGAGCAGTACCTATTTATCTACTTGCACTTTGACATGCTTTCGAACTGCTAGGTTGGCAGGAGCAGGGACTGAGCAACGGGAGCTCACCCCGTCGCGGGGATTCGAACCGCCGACCTTCTGATCGGCAAGCCCTAGGCTCTGTGGTTTAACCCACAGCGCCACCCGCATCTACCCGAAGTTTAGCTTTTTTTGGAGAGGGGAGCCCAGAGTTGTTGAGCTTTTTGGGGGGGTGGAGGGTGGAAACATTCATCCTACATCTTCTTCAACCACGAGATCAGAAAGTATCCTGCGATCGACCGCAATCTCCAGGAAATCTACCTGTCGATCGCGGTCGACATTGCTGGGTTATAGTATTTCACTCTGTAATGGCTCTCGACGGCAGCGTTAGAAACTCAGATATATAAGGTAGGTGCCAAATGGCCCCCTTAAACCAAGGTTGCAGTCGCCAAAATGGAATGTCCAGTTGCCATTTTGGGGCAAGAAAGCTCTCAAGTCTTATTTTTCAAAGGATGGACTAACTGTGATTGATTATCAGTTAAACATCTGGCTAAGTTCAGATTGCTAACTTGAGCTCAGTTAAGGGGTATGAGAATTTAAAAGAAGAAAATTCGCTTGATCCAGGAACAATCCACATATCTATTGGCCTATTCCGACCTCTTTTTCTTAATGGCGACACAGACCATTCATAATGTAAGAATATTCTTGACAACTGTGAGCAGAGCAACGGGGTGGGGAAGACAAGCAGTAACGATTAACTATAACATTGTTCCCTGCTCCTGCTCAGGCTGCACAGAAAAAGCATTTTGGTTCCTGAAATCCATTCCGATCGTGGAGATCAAATACCACCGATAGAATTCTGCAGGATGTGGGATTAGGGTGTGGAAACAGTCCGGATCCAAGGATCCCCAGATGGTGGAGGTGCCAGGATCCATCCTGTCTCCCGGGCATCTTCACTTGGTCAAGAGCTAGGTGCAAAAGGCGCCTGGCAAATTTCGAACACAGGGCTGGACTAGATGGGCCACTGGCCTGATCTGGCAGGAAATGAGAAGGGAGATGAGGGAAGAATGATGCAGTTATGACCATTCTTTATCCCATGTGTTTGGTGACATAGTTAGGTAAAAGACACGTAAGTCCCTGCTCCCTAGGAGCTTACAGTGTAAATGGTAATGGATGAACAGGAGTGACGAAGGCGGGATTTCTCTTAGAAGTACAGCGGTACCTAGGTTCTCAAACGCCATGCTTCCCAAATGCCAAAAACCTGGAAGTAAGTGTTCCGGTTTTCAAACGTTTTTCGGAAACCGAAACATCCGATGCGGCTGTCGGCTATTGTTTCCGGGGCGCCTCCACCAATCAGAAGCCGCGCCTTGGTTTTTGAACATTTCGGAAGTCAAACCGACTTTCGGAACGGATTAAGTTTGGAGCTTTTGTTTTTGCGGTTTATTTTGCGCTTTTGTTTTTGAGGATTTTTCAGTTAATTTGTTTTTGTGACTGTGTGGAACCCAGTTCAGCTACCGACTGATTGATTGATTGATTGTGTGACTGCGGAAATGGATAAAAGCCCCCCATCCAAACAATGACTATCATCAGTGCAGGTAAGAAAAAATAATAATTTTAATTTTTATCATCTACAATACTGTCTTATTTATTTTATAGTACAGTACATTGATTATTGCTTTCATTTTATGGATCAATGGTCTCGTTAGATAGTAAAATTCATGTTAAATTGCTGTTTTAGGGGTTGTTTTTAAAAGTCTGGAACGGATTAATCCGTTTTGCATTACTTTCTATGGGAAAGCGCGCCTTGGTTTTGGAACGCTTTGGTTTTGGAACGGACTTCCGGAACGGATTAAGTTTGAGAACCAAGGTGCCACTGTAGCAAAGTTGGCTGCGGTTCTTTTATTAACTGGACTAGATCTCTCTGGAGATCTTCCAGCTTTGACGGGGTGTGTGTGTGTATGTGCGTGTGTTTTGGGGAGTGATGTGGCGGTGCTGGAATTCAATTTGAAAGCATTAAGTAGCGCCAGGTTTTTAACATGCACAGAGAGCTGTTGTTAGGCCGCAGATCCAAAACCTTGAATGTGTGGAGCCATTTCTTTGAGGCTGGCTGGCTGACTCTTCCCCAGGGCTACACCCCTTTGTGATGTATAGGACTGTCGACTTTGCCTCAGGGTGTTTCCCCTTAAATGGCTTTGGAAAGATACTTGGAATTTTTGAGGGCGATGTGATCTAAATCTTCCCTCCAGAGCTTATTAAGCAGTACAAAAGACGAGGGAATGTGAATTTTAGCGAAACATGATGGGGAAATACCCACAATTGAAAACAGGGGTCGGCAAAGTTTTTGTGGCTTGGGCCGGTTCAGGGTCCCGCAAACGCCGTGGTGGACCGGAGTGCGTGCGTGCGCACTGCGCATGCATGCGCAAACGCTATTTCCGGCACGGAGAGGCGTGCACAGCTTCCCATTGGCTGCAGGAGCTTCTTGCAGCCAATGGGATGTCGTCAATGGGAAGCCGGACAGCGTTGTGGAAGGCGGTCCCTGCTCTGCGCCGGTTTAGAGCAGCGCACAGGAGCCGGGCGGGCAGGCGGCAGGCATCCCCAAGTGGGTGGTGGGGGTCCGTGGGCCGGTTAAACGACCTCCATGGGTTACTTGTGGCCCATGGGCCTTAGGTTGCCGACCCCTGATTTTAGGAAAACCAAACATTGCCTCCCATTGGTGTTAATTTACAGGCAAACACACAGCATTTGAAGCTACAGGTAGGTAGACGTTTTGGTCTGCCATAGTCAAAACAAAATAAAAAAAAAAAAAATTCCTTCCAGTAGCACCTTAGAGACCAACTAAGTTTGTTCTTGGTATGAGCTTTCGTGTGCATGCACACGAAAGCTCATACCAAGAACAAACTTAGTTGGTCTCGAAGCTACTAACATGAGTTTGGCCAAACTGCGAGAGGCAGTGAAGGATAGGCGTGCCTGGCGTGCTCTGGTCCATGGGGTCACGAAGAGTCGGACACGACTGAACGACTGAACAACAACAGTTGGTCAACAAGGTGCTACTGGAAGGATTTTTTATTTTATTTTTAATTATAGCATTTGAAGCGTTAAACTGTATTTTGCTTGTTGGGTTTGTGTCTGTACTTTGTGAAGGAGGGTCCCTGAGGAAATAGTTTTTAAAAGGCTATTAAACTTAAACTTAGGAGGGCGCAATCGAAAGGCGAGCTCAGTTACAAAAGTCCCATTGAAGTGAATGGGGGCTATGTCGGAGAATGATCCCATCCATGTGAATGGGACTTGTGCCCCCAGTAGTGTTTGTGACTCCAGGGGGTTAACTCCAGTAAGTACAAATCTGTTTTCCCTAAAATTGTGTGTGGGGGGGTTCTTTCTAAGTATTATTCATGTGAAAAATCTGTGGTCAATTAAGGCTTGAGGAGAGGCCTGTCTGGGTTGTGGGGCTAACACAGAGCAGGTCCCAGATTTTCCTCACTGCTGTTTAGATTGTAAAAACGTGGAGTTTTGAACCTGGAACAGATGTGGTATAATCCAGGATGCCATCTTCATCTCCAGCACTGTTCTTAAACTAGGATAATTTCATGCCTAGATAAACAGAATAGGTTGCGTTTATGATTTTCGCAAGTTCCAATATGGCGTGGCAGGCAGGGCAATCCAACCCTCCCTCTACTCAGAAGTAAGCCCCATTGAGTTCAATGGGGCTTACTGCTGGGTAACAATCCTGTGTAGGCCTGCAGCCTGACTCCCATCTCATGCAATGCTTGGGATTATCTTTCTGTGTGCATGCAGGTTGGCCGGAGGAGAAAGTGCCTCTGAGCATGAGCAGAGAGATATTTCCTTACCAGAACCAACTTCTGTGCCTGTTTTTGATTATTCCATGCACCAGGAATTCTGCGTGCATGAGACCTTGTGGGCAGGAGTCCAGGACCCTGCATAATACTGAGCCATGGCTACCAAAGGCAGAAAAAATCATGCAAAGGACAAAGAAATAAAAACAAAACAAAACCCCACAATGCAGTCACTGCAGATTTTGGTCCAGAATTTCCGTTGCTGACTTTCATTTTTAAAATGTGGAATACACAGAGGCCACCATAGGCAGGCCTTTGCACACAGAGAATACGAAAGGGTCATCTAGCCCAACCCCCTCCAATCACAGCTAAGGTTGACCTAGAGAGCAGTGCTCTAAATTAGAACTACAATTCCCGGCGCCCTTAAACTACGGTTCCCAGGGGAGAGAGCATCTGCTTTAATTGTGTGGCGTGTACCCATCCGAAAGACAAAAGCACACCCTTGGGTGGGTACACACCACAGAATTAAAGCAGATGCTTCTCTCCCCTGGGAACCGTAGTTTAAGGGCGCCGGGAATTGTAGTTCTAATTTAGAGCACTGCGCTCTAGGTCAGCTTTAGCTGTGATTGGAAGGGGTTGGGCTAGATGACCCTTGGGGCCCTTCCAACTCCTCAATTGGCTGTCCCAAGAAGGTATTGAAGAGGCAGCAGAGGCCTAGTTCTTAGGGTCCGTGTAAGGCTAACACGTCCTGCATCAGATGAAATGGACTGCCGTCCACCATAATGAATTTTTTAGCCTTTTACATGGGACGCTTCTTCAGCTGGAGAAGTATTTTCCACGCGTTGTGGGCTAAGCTCACTGGCAGAATAACTGCTTTCACACGCAAAGCGTCCCTTTTCCCGGAGCCAGTTTTTCCAAGTTTCGGGGGGGGGGAAGGATCAGTAAGTGTGTTATGTGCCCGAGACCCTGGAGGGCAGCTGTCAGTCATCGTCGAGTTGGAAGGGTCCCCAAGAGCCATCTAGTCCAACCCCCTGCAATGCGGGAATCTTTTGCCCAATGTGGGACTCGAACCCACGACCCTGAGATTAAGCACCTCAAGATCTGCTGGCTGAGCTATCTCCATTCAGCGTAGACAGCGCTGATGGACAAAGAGTCTGAACTGGGATAAAGCGACGTATTATGAGACTGGGGGGTATGTCTTTTGTGGGTTTTATCGCTGCTTTGGAATCTGAGGTCTGAACAGGGAAATGAGCTTTTTCCTTATCAAGATGGGGCCTCAGGGAACAAGATACCAAGATAAAGAGGAGATCATGGAAGGGACAATTACGGGGATTTTTTTTAGGCCCAAAGGGCAAGAGATAAGCAATTCGGTGATCCAGATTGCAATTCCTGCAGCTGCTTTGTGCTTAAAAAACAACTCTTGAGAGAGAGAGATTGTGAGGAGGCCCCACCTACAGTTTGGAAAATGAGGGCGAGAGAGCCTCACTGAGGACTAGAGCAGGGGTCAGCAAACTTTTTCATCAGGGGGGCCAGTCCACTGTCCCTCAGACCTTGTGGGGGGCCGGACTATATTTTGAAAAATATAAATACCCTGCAAGCCGGTCCTGAAGCTGCCTCTGGACCTGGAGGAGGAACGCACTCTGCACGTGCTCAGGAGCGCGTCTCAGCACCGCCCGCTCAACAGTGTTGTTGACGAGCAGCAGCTGCTCCATTGGCGGAGCTCCCATGCGCCATGCGCTGCGGCCCGTCATCCGAGGCCAGGTCGGTGGGCACCAGGCGTGCCAAGCTCCGGCTGAAGCCCCGCGGCGCACGCAGCCCAGACCCATTGCCCGCCCGCCAGCCTCTCCATCCATGGCCGTGCCAGGTTTACCTCAACGCGCGGGCGGCGAGGCTTCGGATTGGCTGCAGGAACTTCCAGCAGCCAAACTGAATCCGATCCATGGCTTCTTTTCAAGGAAACGCCGCGCCGTGCCAGTTTAGCTCAGCGGGCGGCAGGGTCCGCGGGCCGGATTTACGAGCCTGGTGGGCCGCATCCAGCCCCCGGGCCGTAGTTTGCCGACCCCTGAAGGGGAGGGCGAGCAAATGGCGGGCTGTGCTTTGCGCTTCTGCGGCTGCCCCTCTGCGTGAACTTGCAGAGCGCTGGCGTTCTAAGAATCGGCGATTTTGGGAGAAGGGGTGTGACTCAATGGCAGGGTGCTTTTATATATTTATTTGACGGAATTTATATGCCACGTGATTGTAGCCAAACCTGTAATCGGTTGACAAGAGATATTAAAATCCTCACCGAAGTATCTGCCTCGCATGCAGAAAATCCCAGGTTCAATCCGCAAGGGTTTGTTAAGGTTGGGAAAGACTAATGGATTGATCGATCGATTATTTCTGTACTACTTAATATACGTATTTAAAATATCTCTAAGCGGTGTACAGAACACTGAAGTAACGACAGGCAACTTAAACTAAATATTTCAAAAATACTCAGCTATGTATAAAAAAGTTATATTATTGCAAATATATATATATATATATATTAATATAGATGAAGCAATATCAATTCCTTTTCCATCTGACACACCCTCTCTCTCAGCCTCTAAGGTCTCACCCAGGGTCCAAACAAACTCAGTTCTCCTGCTTTTCCCGGAAAGAGGAAACACCCCTGGGTCTCCAGGGATAGCTTAGTTGGTTCTTAATCTCAGGGTCATGAGTTCAAGAACCACCTTGGGCAAAATACTTCCTGCACTGCAGGGGGTTGGACTAGATGACCGTTGGGGTCCCTTCCAGCTCCACATTTCTATGAAATCTATGGGCAGGCCTAGACTGAAGGTGGGTAGCCGTGTTGGTCAGCATCTATGAAAGATGACCATCCAACCTTTGCTTATAAACCTCCAAGGAAGGAGAGTCCACCCATCTCACAAAGGAGTCCGTTTCACTGTCAAACATCTCTCACTGCCAGAAAGTTCTTCCTGAAGTGTAGTTGGAAACGCCTTTCTTGTGACTTGAAGTCATGGGTTTGAGTCCTCAACCCTCCGGAGCAGGAGAAAACAAGCTTGTTTGCTCTCCTGCTACAGCCCTTGAGATATTTGAAGATAGCTGCCGTATCTCCTCTCAGTCTCCTCTTTTGCCTGGCTAAACATACCCAGCTCCTTCAACTGTTCCTCATCAGGCTCGGTTTCCACACCCTCAATCATCTCAGTCACTTTCCTCTGCACACCTTCCAGCTTGTCTCTTAAATTGTGGTGACCAGAATTGGTCACAGTATTCCAGGTGTGTCCTGACCAAGGTAGAATAGACCTGCACTATGACTTCCCTTGACCTGGAAGCTAGATTTCTGTTGATGCAACTAGAATCCTAGGATCCTAGAGTTGGAAGAGACCCCAAGGGCCATCCAGTCCAACCCCCTGCCAAGCAGGAAACACCATCAAAGCATTCCTGACAGATGGCTGTCAAGCCTCCGCTTAAAGACCTCCAAAGAAGGAGACTCCACCACACTCCTTGGCAGCAAATTCCACTGTCCAACAGCTCTCACTGTCAGGAAGTTCTTCCTAATGTTTAGGTGGAATCTTCTTTCTTGTAGTTTGAATCCATTGCTGTGTCCGCTTCTCTGGAGCAGCAGAAAACAACCTTTCTCCCTCCTCTATATGACATCCTTTGATATATTTGAACATGGCTATCATATCACCCCCTTAACCTTCTCTTCTCCAGGCTAAACATACCCAGCTCCCTAAGCCGTTCCTCATAAGGCATCGTTTCCAGGCCTTTGACCATTTTGGTTGCCCTCCTCTGGACACGTTCCAGCTTGTCAGTATCCTTCTTGAACTGTGGTGCCCAGAACTGGACACAGTATTCCAGGTGAGGTCTGACCAGAGCGGAATACAGTGGTACTATTACTTCCCTTGATCTAGATGCTATACTCCTATTGATGCAGCCCAGAATTGCATTGGCTTTTTTAGCTGCTGCATCACACTGTTGACTCATGTCAAGTTTATGGTCTACCAAGACTCCTAGATCCTTTTCACATGTACTGCTCTCAAGCCAGGTGTCACCCATCCTGTATTTGTGCCTTTCATTTTTTTTGCCCAAGTGTAGTACTTTACATTTCTCCCTGTTAAAATTCATCTTGTTTGCTTTGGCCCAGTTCTCTAATCTGTTAAGGTCATTTTGAATAGCATCAGCTTTTTTTTGCTGCTGCATCACACTCTGGACTCATGTTCTGCTTGTGGTCCACCAAGACCCCTAGATCCTTTTCACATATACTGTATTTTTCGCTCCATAAGACGCACTTTTTTCCTCCTAAAAAGTAAGGGGAAATGTCTGTGCGTCTTATGGAGCGAATGCATGGTCCCTGGAGCCGAATTGCCTAGGGGCCAAAAGCAGATCGTGCTCTTTTTTTTACAAAGAGAGAAGGGGGTGTTGAAAGGAAGCCGCTGAACAGCTGTTCAGCAAGTGATCGGGAGAGAGATAAGGCTCCCTTTCCAGCCCCGCCCCCTTGCCCAGGCCTCCATTGTTGAATGCAGAGGGAGGCTGTTTAGTTATCTGTCTGGAAACTGTAGAAATGGCTGTAGGACTAGAAGCTGCAGAACTGTGAGTTGAACCCCATAAAAACGGGGCTTTTCCTCTTTGCAAAAAAAGCTGCACCACTTTCAGCTGATCCTCAAAAAAGCAGGGCTTTTCCCTTTGCAAAAAAAGCTGCACCACTTTCAGCTGATCCTCAAAAAAACAGGGCTTTCCCCCTTTCCTCCTCTAAAAACTTAGGTGTGTCTTACGTTCAGTTGTCTTTTGTTCAGGTGCGTCTTATGGAGCGAAAAATACGGTACTGTCCTCTCCTCCATCTTCTTGCATGCTGACTGCCGCAGCGACACATTCCTGCATCTCAGCCAAGATGCTCTCAAAAGCTTTCGCTCTCCCTAAGCTTCTGGTTGACCCGAAGAAAGAGATCATAGCACAAGTTGTGACTCAGTGACACGCCGTCTTCCCTGGCACCTTCAGGTGCGGCTGGGGGAAACCCCTGCCTGAACCCCCTGACAGCTGCTGACAGCCAGTGTAGACAATATTGAGGTCGCTGGACCAACGGTCTGACTCTTATTTGTGCAGTTCTGAGGCTGAGGCCTGGCTCAAATTAAGCTCCGGCGATAGTTCTCACGTCAGAAGAGAGGCAGCTAAAGCCATCCGTTCCTCCATTCACTATTTCCAGCAAATTTCACGTCGGGGCTAATGTGAAACACATTTTCCCTGGTCTGGTATTAACATTTTTTCCCAGGCAGCCCCTGTAATTACGCGGTCAGACCATATAAAAGCTGCCTTTATCCCTTGTACTTCCTGGGGAAGCTAATTAATGTTGCACAGCTTAATATTCTCTGTTCTTATTAAGTTGCAACTTTGGGGTGGTGGTGCTCAGGCTGTGGGGGGGGGGGTTTGATTTTTTTTTTTAGATGGGAGGGCAAGAAAATGTAACGAATGCAGGAGTAGGGTGGGGGTGGAGGGAAGCAGATTTTGTTTCAACCCCAAATGCTTCAGGATGAAATTAAATTTGTAGGAGTTTTGGGCTTCCTAGATTGACTGCCAACCTAGCAGTTCGAAAGCACGTCAAAGTGCAAGTAGATAAATAGGTACCGCTCCAGTGGGAAGGTAAACAGCGTTTCCATGTGCTGCTCTGGTTCGCCAGAAGCGGCTTAGTCATGCTGGCCACATGACCCAGAAGCATCTCTGAGGATAGAGCGAGATGAGTGCCGCAACCCCAGAGTCGTCCGCGACTGGACCTGATGGTCACGGGTCCCTTTACCTTTGCCTTTATTTTTATTTTTATTTTTCCCTTTACCTTTGCCTTTAGATTGATTGAAGAGAGTGAGGAGGGCATTGTCTTAAATTTGTTGTTGTTCAGTCGTGTCCGACTCTTCGTGACCCCATGGACCAGAGCACGCCAGGCACGCCTATCCTCCACTGCCTCCCGCAGTTTGGCCAAACTCATGCCAGTCGCTTCGAGAACACTGTCCAACCATCTCATCCTCTGTCGTCCCCTTCTCCTTGTGCCCTCCATCTTTCCCAACATCAGGGTCTTTTCCAGGGAGTCTTCTCTTCTCATGAGGTGGCCAAAGTACTGGAGCCTCAACTTCAGGATCTGTCCTTCCAGTGAGCACTCAGGGCTGATTTCCTTCAGAATGGATAGGTTTGATCTTCTTGCAGTCCATGGGACTCTCAAGAGTCTCCTCCAGCACCATAATTCAAAAGCATCCAATTCTTCGGCGATCAGCCTTCTTTATGGTCCAGCTCTCACTTACACAGCACATAGTTAAACTGCGGAACCCCCTGCCGCAGTAGGCAGCGGTGTCCACCAACCTAGTTGCCAGTAAAAGAAGATTGTGCATGCACACAAAAGCTCATACTAAGAACAAACTTAGTTGGTCTCTAAGGTGCTACTGGAAGGATTATTTTATTTTATTTTATACAAATTCATGGTTAGCGCTATTGACTAGTGCAATTCTTCCTTGCTGCCCATCTAAATCCCTTCCACCTCTTTCCTCTCTCTCCTCCCCTTTCTTTGGGCATGTCCATACAGAGCTGATGGTGTGTTGCAAGAATTCCCCCCCCTCGTTTTTTACTCCTGCATTCCAGGTGAGCGTTGTTGCCCCCACTCCATCCCTCCAGGGAGCTGGAGGGGCTGGGGCTTCCCTGCCATTCATCCAGCCTCTGAGAGTTCATTCATGTCCCAGACGCCTTGCCTTACCCTGAGGGGATAGCAAAGAGTGATTTGAGCTCTCTGGAAAAAGGAACCCAGGAGGGAGGAGGAGGAGGAGAACAAGGGAGAAGCCTCTGGGTTGAAAATGCAACCCTTTGTTTGCTTGTCCAGACTCCGCTGTGCAACAACTGTCCCTTAAATTTCCCTTTACCAACCCGCGTTCCTTGTAGAGGTTTAGAGGTTTTGGACTCCCAAATCCCATCAACCTGAGCTGGGAGTCAGAAACATCTGGAGCAGAACGTGGCCCACTGGACACCAATGTACCAGAGGTTTTCAACCTTTTTGGGTCCTCAGCTCCCTTGACCAACTACAGTGGTTCCTTGGTTCTCAAACTTAAATCCGTCCCGGAAGTCCGTTCCTAAACCAAAGCGTTCCAAAATCAAGGCGCGCTTTCCCATAGATAAGTAATGCAAAGCGGATTAATCCGTTCCAGACTTTTAAAAACAACCCCTAAAACAGCAATTTAACATGATTTACTCTCTAACGAGACCATTGATCCATAAAATGAAAGCAATAATCAATGCACTGTACTATAAAATAAATAAGACAGTATTGTAGATGATAAATATATATATATATATATATATATATATATATATATATATATATATATATATATCTTACCTGAACTGATGACAGTCATTGTTTGGATGGGGGGGGGGTTTATCCATTTCCGCAGTCAAAAAATCAATCCATCGGTAGCTGAATTCATTTGTCGGTGTTTATACTCCATTTTTTTAGGATTTGCCTTGAGAGAGTCTTTAAACTTCTTTTGTTGACCACCAGCATTACGCTTTCAATTTTTAAGTTAGCAATAGAGTAGTTGCTTTGGAAGATGATAATTGGGCATCCGCACAACATGACCAGCCCAACGAAGTTGACATTGAAGAATCATTGCTTCCACACTGGTGATCTTTGCTTCTCCCAGTACAATGACATTAGTTTGCCTGTCTTCCCAAATGATGTGTAACATCTTTCGGAGACACCGTTGATGGAATCTTTCAAGGAGTTGGAGATGGCGTTTATAAGTGGTCCACGTTTCACAAGCATACAGCAAGGTTGGTAGTACCATAGCTTTGCAAACAAGCGTTTTGGTTTCCCTGCGAATGTCCCGGTGCTCAAACACTCTTCGTTTCAATCGAGAGAAAGCCGCACTCGCAGAGCTCAGGCGGTGCTGATGTTGTAAAAAGCAGTTTGCTATGTTTCTATGAAGCCCAGCTCGTTCCTAGAATCATAGAATTGTAGAGTGGGGAGGGACCCCAAGAGTTATGTAGTCCAGCCCCCTGCAATACAGGAATCCCAGCTGAATGCATCTATGACAGATGGCCACCCAAGCTCTGCTTAAATATGTTTTGTTGTTTAGTCGTTTAGTCATGTCCGACTCTTCGTGACCCCATGGACCAGAGCACGCCAGGCACCCCTATCCTCCACTGCCTCCCGCAGTTTGGCCAAACTCATGCCAGTCGCTTCGAGAACACTGTCCAACCATCTCATCCTCTGTCGTCCCCTTCTCCTTGTGCCCTCCATCTTTCCCAACATCAGGGTCTTTTCCAGGGAGTCTTCTCTTCTCATGAGGTGGCCAAAGTACTGGAGCCTCAACTTCAGGATCTGTCCTTCCAGTGAGCACTCAGGGCTGATTTCTTTAAGAATGGATAGGTTTGATCTTCTTGCAGTCCATGGGACTCTCAAGAGTCTCCTCCAGCACCATAATTCAAAAGTATCAATTCTTCGGCGATCAGCCTTAAATCTGCTTAAATTCCAGTGCAGATAAACTCCATCTTCCTCCTCTCCCTTGACCCTTTTTCCAGCCTCCCTTTCCTCCTGTCTCTCTGGGCCCCTTCTGCTGATGAAGCAAAACTTCCAAAATAAAGACAGTCACAGGTGGTTTTGAGAGCCCCAGAAAAGCAGCTGGATCTAGCCATGCAGTTGTCTTTGAGGAACAGCTGGAGGAGGGGGGGGAATCTCTCCTTCCCTCTCTCCTCCTGCTCGATATCATATAGGCGCTGCTTAATTAAATTATTTGCTTTACTGATGCCCAGTGTTAGTAACTGTGGTGGTGATAAACCAGAAAAGTAAAGATTTTGGTTGACAACTTTAGTCCAAGCGCTCTCGTGACAATCTTGCGATACTAAGGTTAGTAGACCGGTGGGTTTTAAATTTAGGCACAGCCAATGATTACCGATGTCCTACGCCAGTTCTGTAATTCAGCAGAGCGGAGTTTTAGCCTCCAAGCCCAATGAAGCATTTGGAACACAGGATGGAACAGGGAAAAAATTTCCTTAAGAACTTACCGTATTTTTCGCTCCATAAGACGCACATTTTTCCTTCTAAAAAGTAAGGGGAAATATCTGTGCGTCTTATGGAGCGAATGGTGGTCCCTGGAGCTGAATTGCCCAGGGGCCAAAAGATCATGCTTTTTATTTTACAAAGAGAAAAGGGGGTGTTGAAAGGACCCCGCTCAGCAGCTGATCAGCAAGAGATCGGGAGAGAGATAAGAGTCCCGGCTCCCTTTCAGCCCCGCCCTCTTGCAGAGGGAGGTTGTTTGTTTCCCCAGCAACATGTGACTGGCTGATTAGATTATCTGTCTGGAAACTGTAGAAAAGGCTCCCTTTCCTTTAGAAGCTGCAGAAATGTGAGTTGAACCCCATAAAAATGGGGCTTTTCCTCTTTGCTTTTCCCCCTTTGCAAAAGGAGCTTTGCTTTTCCCCCTTTGCAAAAAAGCTGCAAAACTTTTAGCTGATCCTCAAAAAACAGGGCTTTTTCCCTTTGCAAAAAAAGCTGCAAAACTTTTAGCTGATCCTCAAAAAAACAGGGCTTTTCCCTTTGCAAAAAAAGCTGCAAAACTTTTAGCTGATCCTCAAAAAACCAGGGCTTTTCCCTTTGCAAAAAAGCTGCAGCTGATCCTCAAAAAAACAGGGCTTTTCCCTTTGCAGCTGCAAAACTTTTAGCTGATCCTCAAAAAAAACAGGGCTTTTAGAGGAGGAAAACCAGAAAAATATTTTTTTTTCTTGTTTCCTCCTCTAAAAACGAGGTGCGCCCTATGGTCCAGTGCGTCCTATGGAGCGAAAAATACAGTAGATTGAACAGCTTCCGTAGACCTGGCCAAATCTGAGCCCTGTATGATAACAACTGTGCTAGGTGTTTAGCTTTAAACGCTTCAAGGGCTGGTGGTATTGCGATTGCCACCTTTTGTACGGAAAAAGCATGTCAGAATTTTGGCACTTTGGGGCGCTTTTTCCTTTGCACATTTCTGATGTGCTCCCTGTTGACTGGAAAATAAGGCCGAGGTATTTAACAAACTTTTAACCTGATCAATTAACTGATTGTCCATAGATTGTCTAGGCCTGATAGTTTCTTGAAAACACCATGACTTTAGTTTTCTTGTAATTCGCAGCCAGCTGTTCTCTTTGGCAGTATCCTGAGAAGGCCCTCATCCATCTTTTTAAAGGCCCACTTTTCTTTGAGAAAGAAGCAGCGCATCATCTGCGCATAATAATCTAGAGTTTGCTCTTGTGGCCCATTTAGGGGCACGATACTCTGGAGATGTTAAACTCTGGGCAATATCATTTATATATCAATTAAACAATGCGGGAGCTAGGATACAACCTTGCTTGACTTCCTTTGTGGCTGGTACGGATCCTGCTCCCCCCCCACCAGCCACCGACCCTCGTGGTAGCATTCCATTTTAAAGTTCGGTTTTTACTGGATTTTTATGAACGCATTTTATTTTATTTGTTGCACCCATTCCCCACCTTTTCCTCCAAGGACCTCAAGGTGCGTTGCATGGTTTTTCTCCCTCTCCTCGTTTAATCGCCACAACGACCCTGCGAGGTAGGTTAAAGCCGATAGGCAGTGACTGGGCCCCCCAAGTTTCCCAGTGAGCTTCATGAACCAGATGACCCTTGTGGTTCCTTCCAACACTCCGATTCTATGGCCACATGGGGATTTGAACCCCAGACTCCCAGGTCCTAGCCTGGCGCTCTAACCACTGCGCAACACTACCTCTCATGAAGACATGTGCAAACAAACAGTGGAAGGAAAACTATTCGGTGTAAAGCACAACACTGCAAGTGACACGTCAGGAAGCTATGCTGAAGGTGAAAATGAGAAGGGACTTTCGGGGTTGGACTAGATGACACTTGGAGGTCCCCCCTTCTGACTTTACAGCTGTAGAGTCTATGTAGGATTCTATCCATCATCTCGCCTAAGAAAGAGCGAGCTGAAATCAAAAAGAGAGGTGATCAGGCACAAACTCAATGCCATTAAGAATTACGTAAGAAATAAACTGCAGCCACACCTTTGAAAACCTACCTTTCTGTATTTCTCTTCTGACTCATCTACATTCCTGGGTTAATTTATCATTTAGTGCTAATTTCCAAATCTTAGCACCAAAACTTAACTGAAGGGACCCTGCGATGTTCTCAAAATACATGCTATTTCTAGATGCACCCCCCGCCACCAGCGACTTAATGATCAAATATCTTGTGTTTTGAGGAGTGGTCTGTGTCACTTTTGAACGTCAGGAGCAGAGCCAGCAGGCACAATATGGTCGGATACCTTCATGATAAATCGGAGGAATAGGGGGAATTGCGATTTTCCCGAAGTCTGCCGCCTTAGCACAAGTCCATCGCACGTGGAATAGCGTGTCTTGAACCCGGCACCCTTGCCAGCAAAACGAGGAAGGGCTTTTCTATAAATGGGAGAAATGGCTCAGATTCCAATGCCATCTATCGGACTGGGAGGTGATAGGATAGCCAACTTCAAAAATCTGAAGGGTTGCTACACAGAAGGCAGAGCGAGCTTGTTTTCTGCCTAGGACCCAAAAAACTGATAGATCAGAAGGTCAGCGGTTCGAATCCCCGCAACGGGGTGAGCTCCTGTTGTTCAATCCCTGCTCCTGCCAACCTAGCAGTTCGAAAGCACATAAAAGTGCAAGTGGATCAGGGGTCCCAAACTAAGGCCCGGGGACCGGATGCGGCCCAATCACCTAAATGCAGCCCACGGATGGTCTGGGAATCAGCGTGTTTTTACATGAGTAGAATGTGTCCTTTTATTTAAAATGCATCTCTGGGTTATTTGTGGGGCCTGCCTGGTGTTTTTACATGAGTAGAATGTGTCCTTTTATTTAAAATGCATCTCTGGGTTATTTGTGGGGCCTGCCTGTGTTTTTACATGAGTAGAATGTGTTTTTATTTAAAATGCATCTCTGGGTTATTTGTGGGGCATAGGAATTTGTTCATTCCCCCCCCCAAAAAAAATATAGTCCGGCCCCCCACAAGGTCTGAGGGACAGTGGACCGGCCCCCTGCTGAAAAAGTTTGCTGACCCCTGAAGTAGATAAATAGGTACGCTCCGGGGAAGGTAAACAGCGTTTCCGTGTGCTGCTCTGGTTCGCCAGAAGCGGCTTAGTCATGCTGGCCACATGACCCGGAAGCTGTACGCCGGCTCCCTCAGCCAATAAAGCGAGATGAGCGCCGCAACCCAAGAGTCGTCCGCGACTGGACCTAACGGTCAGGGGTCCCTTTACCCTTTACCTAGAATCCAACCAGACTTTAGGACGAACTTCCTGACGGTAAGAACTGTTTGGCAGAGGAATGGACTCGGTGTTCGAAATTCGCCAAGTGCATTTTGCTCCTGCATCTCGGCCACTTGCGTCCAAGTGAAGATGCCTGGATGCCAGGATGGCACCTGACATCTCCACCATCTGGGGATCCTTGGATGTGTACTGTTTTCACACACTTAATACTACAGCCTGTAGAATTCTATCAGTTCTATTTTATCTGCACAATCGGAATGACTTTCCGGAACCAAAATGCTTTTTCTGTGCAGCCTGAGCAGGAGGAGGGAACAACGTTATAGCTAATTCGTTGTCGCTTGTCTTCGCTTAATGCACCCCACTGCTCTGCTCACAGTTGTGAAGAATATTCTTATGTTATGAATGGTCCGTGTCGCCATTAAGAAAAAGAGGTTGGAATAGGCCAATAGATATGTGGACTGTCCCTGGGTCAAGTGACTTTTCTCCTTAAGTTCTCAAAGTTCTTATTCCAGCTCAAGGTTGTCACCTGAAAGGACACAGGTGGCGCTGTGGTCTGAACCACTGATCCTCTTGGGCTTGCCAATCGTCGGTTCGAATCCCCGCGACCTGGTCCCAGCTCCTGCCCACCTAGCAGTTCGAAAGCAGGTCAAAGTGCAAGTAGATAAATAGGTACCACTCCGGCGGGAAGGTAAACGGCATTTCTTTGCGCTGTGGTTTCCGCCACAGTGTCCCATTGCGCCAGAAGCGGTTTAGTCCTGCTGGCCACATGATCCGGAAAGCTGTCTTTGGACAAACGCCGGCTCCCTCGGCCTGAAAGCGAGGTGAGCGCCAAAACCCCAGAGTCATCCGTGACTGGACCTAACAGTCAGGGGTCCCTTTACCTTTGCCTTTACCTGTCATCTTAACTATCCTGATGCTTAACTGGTAATCAATCACAGTCACTCAGCCTTTGAAGAATTAGGCTTTAGTCTCGCCCCAAAATGAGGGACGTGGGTGGCGCTGTGGGTTGAACCACAGAGCGTAGGGCTTGCCGATCAGAAGGTTCGAATCCCTGCGACGGGGTGAGCTCCCGTTGCTCGGTCCCTGCTCCTGCCCACCTAGAAGTTCGAAAGCACGTCAAAGTGCAAGTAGATAAATAGGTACCGCTCCAGCGGAAGGTAAACGGCGTTTCCGTGCGCTGCTCTGGTTCGCCAGAAGCGCTTAGTCATGCTGGCCACATGACCCGGAAGCTGTACGCCGGCTCCCTTGGCCAGTAACGCGAGATGAGCGCCACAACCCCAGAGTCGGACACGAGTGGACCTAATGGTCAGGGGTCCCTTTACCTTGCCCCTAAATGGCACCAGACATTCTGTTTTGGCGACTGTAACCTTGGTTTAAAGGAGCCGTTTGCCATCTAGCTTATACAGTGGTAGCTTGGTTTACGAACTTAACCCATTCCGGAAGTCCGTTCTTAAACCAAAGCTTTCTTAAACCAAGGCGTGCTTCCCCAGAGCAGCAGGGGACTCAATTTACAAATGGAACACGATCAACATGTTCTGCTTCCAAGGCAGAGTTCACAAACCCAAAACACCTACTTCCTGATTTGCAGCATTCTTAATCCAAGTTGTTCTGAAACTAAGCTGTTCTTAAACCAAAGTACCACTGTATATCTGAGTTTCTCACACTGCATAGGATCATTGTAGTGATTAACTGAGGAGGTGGCATGGACCACTTACCCCTTGGAGAAAAAGATGGGAGATTAATGCAATTAAGTGGCAAATTTCTAACCCTGATTGCAATTTGGTGTGCTTGGCATTTACTTGGCACTTACAAAGACCTGGATGACAGCTTGCCGGGTGGTCTTTGTGTCGGTAAGACTCGTATCTCTTTAAGGCTCCCCAGTCATTTGCTTTATCCCGGGTTAGCTCAAGGTCACAGTCTTGTGATTCCTAAAACTTTTATCAGCCTGCCAAAAGGAAAAAGAAAAAACCGGGAGCCAGCAAAGCCGAAGGTTAACAGTCAAAGTCTGAACACCTGGTTGCGGAGAGGTGGGAATTGCAGACTTTCAGGGGGAGAGGAGACCTGTCTGTGGGGCTAATCTGCTTGGAACAGGGCCGCCTTCTGTTTTGCAAACTCCTCCGAAACCTGCAAGCTGTTAGGAGATGGAGCAGACTCCCCCCCAGCCACCACACACACACACACACACACAAAACATGATGGAGAACAGGATTCTCCTCCTGTGCCTCCATGTTTTTCTGCTCTGCCTTTAAGAAGGCCTTGCAATAATTAAGTATCTCCAGATGCAAGGCTAGCCAATTAATTTTCTTTGTTCTTGGCTTGGGGGCAGAGGGGAGGAGATATTTCCAGGAGAGCCTCTCGCTGTTCAAGAGAGATGGAACGAAGCAAGAGGAGAGATATTTGGGGGTGGGGTGTCTCTCCACATACATGCACACACCTCCCCCCAATTCTGCGTGTGCAAAAAAAAAAGAAAAAAGTATGGATCAGATCATTCCTTGTAACATGATGCGTCTAACTCCGAAAACAGAGGGGGAGTGACGGGGCAAGTTTAGGCTTAATTGGAACAGGGTTGGGGGGGGGGTTGGACTCCAAAGCAGGCGGGGAGTGTCGGAATGGGGGCAGGATGCTTTTGCGTGGCAAAGAGCACAGGGGCGTTTTTGTTCCTCTCTCTCTCTCTTTGGGATGGAAAAAAGTTTGGCGTCTGCCAGCTGTGAGCCTTCACATTTGCAATCTCCTCTTCTTGCACGCTGCCTGTGCGGAGCTGGATTCCTTGGGTGGAGGGAGGGAGAGAGCCCCCCCACCCCACCCCACCCAGTTCTGGTCTGAGAGAGGTGTGTCGGTGTGTATCATGCCTGCATTCCAAAGTTTATTAATAGAGACCCTCGGGGGGTGGGGGGGGGCGGAGGCTGGGAAAAAGAATTGCCCCACAGTCTCCACAAAGTTCAGGGGTTTGAGCCTTGCTCTCCCAGCAGGCCAAAGGGCACACGGCGAGATCGGTTAATCCTCCCTGCAGATCTAGGAATCAGCAAATTCCTGGATCCCAGGAAACCAAGGTCTTGCTAATTAAAAAAAAAAAAGTTGGGTTTGGAGGTTATTTTCCTGCAACTTCTTTGCACGCCGCATAGTTAAACCAGGGGTAGGCAACCTCAGGCCCACGGGCCAGATGTGGCCCAATCGCCTTCTAAATCTGGCCCATGGACGGTCCAGGAATCAGCGTGTTTTTACATGAGTAGAATGTGCCTTTTATTTAAAATGCATCTCTGGGTTATTTGTGGGGCCTGCCTGGTGTTTTTACATGAGTAGAATGTGTGCTTTTATTTAAAATGCACTCTGGGTTATTTGTGGGGCATAGGAATTCATTCATTCCCCCCCAAAAAAATATAGTCCAGCCCACCACATGGTCTGAGGGACGGTGGACAGGCCCACAGCTGAAAAAGGTTGCTGACCCCTGGTTAAACCGTGTTATCTACAAGTGTTCACCAACTGGAAAGGTTTTTTTTTAAGGGCCTGAGAAACACACGGAAAACCATAAGGTGGATGAGCATGAGACTCTTAATCTCAAAATTGTGGGTTCAAGCCTCAAATTGGGCAAAAAGATTTCCTGGGTTGCAGCGGGTTTGACCGATGTGATGGCTTCCAATTCTGCGATGCTACGATTTAGCAGGCAATTAACACAATGGCTGTGATCTACCTCCACTGTAGAATCATAGGGTTGGAGAGTTGGAAGGGGGGTTCCCAAAGGTCCTCTAGACCAACCCCCCACAATGCAGGGATCATTGAAATGTTTAATCGAAGACAGCGATGCCTCTGGGTGCCAGTCGCTGGGAAATAGAAAATTCCTATCCAACAGATTAATGTTCAGTACTCCCATCAGAATATTTCGAAACAAACTCTCTAAATATCCCCGGATAATAATTGAAGAAAAATTCGCTCTCCACAACGAAATTGTCATCAATCGAAATAACAGCAAAGTTCCTAGCAAGGTGTTGTTACGGCTGCTGCTCACATCTCAGAAAGCCCTTTTTCGTTCTTGGTCTCTAGATTCACTTTTTGAAAAATGGCAACCCTAGAAAAACAAAATGGCACCCCTCTCGCCTTTGCTTGGCCCTCGAGTCACAGCCTGAAACGAAGGTTGGAAGTGACATTTGTTAAGAGTGGGACATTTCTTAGGGAAAGAGAAGATGAACTCGTGAAATCTGGATCTGAAGATTGACATAATACTGGTTTATAGAAGAGAGAATGGTTGGAATAAATATTATATGTAGCAGCAAAACAGGGACCTGGAAGTCCTTTTTGCTCCTTTCGTTTTTTCTGTCGTTTTCCCTTCCCTTCCCTCTTCTCTCCTTTTCTCTCTCTCTCTCTCGTTTCTCTTTTCCTTGCCTTTTCTTCTTTCTGACCTTGTTCCTTTTTAGACTAAGTCACTGTTTTATCTTAGTATATTATAAAAAATGATACTTTGGGATACGTTTGTGGTTTTGTATAGCTAAGAATAAGTGTCAATAAATAAGCTCTTAGAAAATGAAATGGAGGTTGGTGGCGGAGAGGTGGTCCGACCTCCCCGAATTGGCCACAGTGACTTTCCTTTGTGTACCCCCCAAGAGCACGGCAGCAAAATCTGGAACCCCATTTTCCTGGATGCCTATCTTCCTGTTTCTTCTTGCACCACGGGGGGTTTCTTCTGGGGCAGGTGGGTTATGGCACCCAAAACCACATGTTTTGGGCCGTTGCATGAGATTGCGGCCCCAGAAAAGCACTTACCATATTTTTCACTCCATAAGACACACTTTTTCCCTTCTAAAAAGTAAGGGGAAATATCTGTGCGTCTTATGGAGCGAATGGTGGTCCCTGGAGCTGAATTGCCCAGGGGCCAAAAGAGGATCATGCTTTTTATTTTACAAAGAGAAAAGGGTGTTGAAAGGACCCCGCTCAGCAGCTGATCAGCAAGAGATCGGGAGAGAGATAAGAGTCCCGGCTCCCTTTCAGCCCCGCCCTCCATTGTTGAATGTGCTGCAGAGGGAGGTTGTTTGTTTCCCCAGCGACATGTGACTGGCTGATTAGATTATCTGTCTGGAAACTGTAGAAAAGGCTCCCTTTCCTTTAGAAGCTGCAGAAATGTGAGTTGAACCCCATAAAAACGGGGCTTTTCCTCTTTGCTTTTCCCCCTTTGCAAAAGGAGCTTTGCTTTTCCCCCTTTGCAAAAAAAGCTGCAAAACTTTTAGCTGATCCTCAAAAAACAGGGCTTTTCCCTTTGCAAAAAAAGCTGCAAAACTTTTAGCTGATCCTCAAAAAACAGGGCTTTTAGAGGAGGAAAACCAGAAAAATGTTTTTTCCCTTGTTTCCTCCTCTAAAAACGAGGTGCACCCTATGGAGCGAAAAATATGGTATTTCCGGTGGGAAATTGCAACGCGAAATTGCGGCGCCCAAAAACGGCCGCCCTCGTGAGAAAAAGCGGGGTTTTCCTTGGACGATTGCGGGGGGGGTATGCCTGTGTGCTGTGGAGATGCCGGCCACAGGTGTGGGACTCTATCCTGTTCCATTGCCCCGGCTCATCACATCCGCGCTTCTCGTTTTCTACCCTCTCTCCAGGTTTGGGCCCGCCAGCGCTGCGAAAACGGGCGCTTCACCTCTGCCGGAGATTGCTGCGACCTCTGCCCCCCAGGTTTCGGGGTGGTCGCTCCTTGCGGGAGCGCCAACACCAAGTGCGAGCCATGTCAAGAAAGTAAGTGGCAGAGGAATGATGATGATGGTGATGATGATGATGATGATGATAATAATTTATTATTTATCCCCCGCCTGTCTGGCTGGGTTTCCCCAGCCACTCTGGGCGGCTTCCAGCAAAATATTAAAATACAATAATTCATCAAATATTAAAAGCTTCCCTAAACAGGCCTGCCTTCAGATGTCTTCTAAAAGTCAGAGAGTTGTTTGTTACCTTGACATCTGATGGGAGGGCGCCACCACTGAGAAGACCCTGTGCCTGGTTCCCTGTAACCTCACTACTCCCAAGGAGGGACTCGCCAGAAGACCCTCGGAGCTGGAGATCGGTGTCCAAGAGAGCAAAGCTTTCTGCTATGCAAATCTATATGGGAAAAGCCAAATGTCCCTTAGAGAAGGACCTGACTCTGTTTTATCTGATACTTTAATGTGTTGTAAACAGGGTGGATTTGATTTAAATCAAATCGATTTAAATCACAATTTAAATCACTAGTCAGTAAGACGTGATTTTAATCACTAGTCAGTAAGACTTGATTTAAATATTTTTTGTTGGTTTGTTTGTTTACTGAAAGACTCATTCTTGCTAGTATAATCTTAATATTTACAACCAGATGAAGGTTTCATTTTTGGAATAATAAATTTTCAGAGTAGTTTTTACAGTTATATCAAAAATTACTGATTTGGTTATACTATTAGAAATACATAGACAGATAATTATGAAATTATTGTGAGGTTTAATAAGTTAACTGTTTATATTTGGACAACTTTTCTGCTGTACTTTATTGGAAGGAGAAAAATAATCATTTCCTTAATAACAATTTATTTAACTAAAACAATAACATTATAGCATATGTATCCATGTTTGTTAACTGATGTGGTTAAACATTTTTTTAAAAAAAACACTTAGACTGAGTTTTAGCACACATGAAAAACTTAAAACAAATCCTTATTTCCTGATGAATAGCCTTTGGACTATAATGTAACTTAAATAGAAAACTATCTTTAGAAAGATTTTTCTTCCAAAAGCATTTTATTTTAAAAATCTGATTTAAATAAAAAAAATCTTATTTAATTAACAAAAACTGATTTTTTTAAAATCTGATTTAATTTTTTTTTTAATCATTGGTTTTTATCCACCCTGGTTGTAAACCACATTATTTCGGATCCATTTCTAAGGGACATTTGGCTTTTCCCCATATTGATTTGCTTACTTAATTTATAGAGCTGCCCCATTGCAGAAGGACTCTAGGAGGGAAGTGGGGTGTAGTGGTCAGAGTGTCGGACTAGGACCTGGGAGATCAGGGTTCAGATCCCCACTCGGTCCTTGGAGTCAGTGACAGCCCATTAACCTACCTCACAGGGTCGTTGTAGGGATGGTGAATGAGGAGGGGGGTGAACCATGGACTCCTCAGAGAAAAATCAGCCCTTTTGGTGATCTGCTTAAGAAATCTGGAGGGGCCAGGCAGGCGGAGATGTCCGTCGGCAATCTGGCATCCAGAGATCTCCACGGGGTCAGAATTGGACCTTCGCCAGTCACAAAATGTGAGGTTTAATGGAAGATATGAGGTGCTTCCAGGGCCGGATTTAGGTTTGATGAGGCCCTAAGTTACTGAAGGTAATGGGGCCCTTTATACGTCCAGCTGCCCTTTGCCAGCAACAAATTGTTGCTGTTTTTTGTGTTGAATATGTGCTATGTGGTAATTTATGGACCTCATAGGTATCTCAAGCCATTTGCACATGTGGCCATGCAACCAGTCCATGCAGAATGTAGGCACCCTATATATAGAAAGGAGCAAACCAGTGATATTTTAGGGAGCAGGCTAGCAGGCGGGGCCCATGACTTACATCATAGGAGCCTACACAACACTCTGTTGTTGTATTATGATGATTATGGCGTACAGCTGATGAGAACCCCAAATTAACCATTTCAACTTTGGGGTTTTCATCAGCTGTGCCATAATCATCACAATTATAACAAGCAAAGGCTTGACATATCTCGCTTTGCATGTCATGAGTCTATCTCATATATTAAACTCCAGCAGCTAATGAAAACAATTGCTTACGTAAATGGACTTTTCCGTGATATTCTAATTTTTCGAGTTTCACCTTTAGTTCAAACCACCCAGAGGGCACCAGGTTGGGGAAGGCTATTCTGCGCACTATATCATGGGCGGGCAAGCTTTTTCAGAGTGAGGGGTGCCTTACCTTCCGAAAGCCACGCACCTGTGGTAGGCGGGGCCAGGGGGCAAAAGTAGGCGGAGCAACACATGGAAAATCCAACCCTTGGCTAGTTGTACACAGACTCGCACCCAGCTCTCTATTCCCCACCTGGTGAAGCAGGAGCTCATGGAGGTTCGGTGTACAGGTGATAAGGGCTGTGGCCTGAGGAGAGGCCCAGGGGCCGGATAATGAGACTTGGGGGGCCACGTTGGCATGTATAACCGCATACTCTTGCAGGGGGGCTCCCGCCAGCTCCCTCCCTGATCCAAAGTTTTTGTGATGCTGCCTTCCTCTCTCCTCCACAGGCGTGACGTTCTCCCCCGTCGCCAGCGCCACGGAGCCGTGCCGGCCTTGCGCGGTGTGTCCGGGCCATGCGCTGCCGCTGGGTGCCTGCACCCCTGCCCACGACACGGTCTGCGCCGCCAGCTGCCCCCGGGGGCATTACCTCCCTGCTGGAAACGGGAGCCAGGGCAACGGGCAGTGCCTCCCTTGCCAAGTTTGCCCCGAAGGCTACGGAGCAGTGAAGCCCTGCGGCTCCAGCGGCGACGCCGTTTGCCAGAGGTGCCCGGACGGCTATTACTCGGAGTCCAAGAGCTCCCTGGAAGCCTGCCAGCCCTGCCGGCAAGCGTGCGGCAAAAACGAGGTCATGATCCAGGCCTGCACCCCTCTCTCGGACACGCTCTGTATGGGTAGGTACATAGGCGCGACGGGAGAAAGCTCAAGGCTGGTTTTATTTTTTACTTAGGGTGCCCCAGCCCTCCAGATTTGGCCAAAAATGTTGCGGCTTACACCTGTGCTCTACGTTTGGCACAAGTGAGCTGCATTAAGGCACACTTCTCACCATAGCAGAACCATGAAAGGACCAGGATAGAATTTGTTTTATTCATTCGATCAAAATTTGTTTTTGTTTTTTTAAATAGTTTTTATTTGATTTTACAAATTCATTCACACTCACAATCACAAATAATAAAAAAATACACAAGATTATTCCGAATCTCAAGACTTCCCTCCTTCCCTTCGTGGGTTCTTTAGGTAACTTATTTTATCTGCGTTAGGTCGAGTCGTGGACGACTCTGGGGTTGCGGCGCTCATCTCGCTTTACTGGCCGAGGGAGCCGGCGCACAGCTTCCGGGTCATGTGGCCAGCATGACTAAGCCGCTTCTGGAACCAGAGCAGCGCACGGAAACGCCATTTACCTTCCCGCCGGAGTGGTACCTATTTATCTACTTGCACTTTGATGTGCTTTCAAACTGCTAGTTGGCAGGAGCAGGGACCGAGCAAGGACCACGAAAGCTCATACCAGAACAAACTTAGTTGGTCTCTAAGGTGCTACTGGAAGGAATTATTTTTTATTTTGTTTTGACTATGGCAGACCAACACGGCTACCTACCTGTAACTGAAACTGGAGAGCTAGCCAGCTTCTCTCTCACACACAGACTTAGAATGGTGCCTGCACGTTTTGCCTGACATCTCGGGTTCTAAAGATGCTGGAAACTTTGAAGAAACAAAAGCTGAGGATCTGGGTATTACTGTTATTCCAGCTAGTAGAGCAATCCCTCCCCACCCCGAATGCACATACTTTAAATTTTATTTTATAGAGAAGATTGCACTTTTATAAGCCAAACTTGCACCCCCAAAAATGAGGTTCTTATTCCGAGTATTGTCATTTCTGTATAACTGTTTATTAAATTTCTTTCCTACTCCTCCTTCCTCTCCAAAGGAGCCTAGGGCTGCAGACAGCAAAACCATACAGGTTTGGGGTTGTTTTTTTTAAGGCAAATTGAAACTTTGAAAACATTGTAAAATGTTCAGAAATCCTAAATATTTTTGAAATGCTCCTGTACGCTCAGCTGATGGTGTCAAAGGTTTGCTAGGAACATTATCGTTCAGCTGGAACAAGAACACCAAAAACACCTTATTCTTTTATATATATAAATTGATTTAATTTTCATCAAGCAACCAAACCAAGAAGAGGAATTCCATGAATTCCCATGGACTTCCCTCCTCCCCTTCTGGATCAGGCCAGTATCCCATCTGGTCCAGCATCCTGTTCTCACACGGGCCAAGCAGGATTCCCAAAAAGCAGGATTCGAACACGGAAGCCCTCTCCCCTTCTGTGGTTTCCAGCAACTGGCACCCAGAACCATTGCTGCCTCCAACCGGAGAGGCAGAAAATTGCCACCCTGACCAGTAGCTTTCGATAGCCCTCTCCTTCATGAAATTCTTCTTTAAATCCTTGTTTTGGGCTAGAGCTCCCATCAGCCGGTCATCGTCCTGAACACCTGGAGGGCGCCGAGTTGGGGAAAGCTCCGTGGAAGACATGTACTGTTTTGGAGGGACAGGGGCCAGGCAGGTGTTGAGGACTCCCTGGTCCTGGATGGGGTAACTGTGCCCCTGAAGGACCAGGTGTGCAGCGGGAGATAACCACAGCTGTCCATCTGGCGAGACAATCTGTGTCAGGGCGGGTCTCCCAGCTCCATCTGGAGCAGGTGAGACCCCCTGCCGCAGACTGCTCGCAGAGTGGTGCATGCTCCCATCTCCCTGGACTACTGCAATGCGCCAGGGGGCTACCTTTGAAGGTGAGGAAAGCAACTAAGAAGAATGTGCAGGAGACTGGTGACGGAGAGGCCGCCGAGAGTCTAACACTGGTCTTGAAAAACCTACATTGCTCCCAGTACATTTCCGAGCACAATTCAAAGTGTTGGTGTTGACCTTGAAAGCCCTAAACCAGGGGTCAGCAAACTTTTCAGCTGGGGGCCGGTCCACTGTCCCTCAGACCTTGTATGGGACCGGACTATATTTTGGAAAAAAATAATGAATGAATTCCTGTGCCCCACAAATAACCCAGAGATGCATTTTAAATAAAAGGACACATTCTACTCATGTAAAACACGCTGATTCCCGGACCATCTGTGGGCCGGATTAAGAAGGCGACTGAGATGCATTTTAAATAAAAGGACACATTCTACTCATGTAATAACACGCTGATTCCCGGACCATCTGTGGGCCGGATTAAGAAGGCGACTGGGTTGCATCCGACCCCCGGGCCTTAATTTGGGGACCCCTGCCATAAACGGCCTCGGCCCAGTATACCGGAAAGAGCGTCTCCACCCCATCGTTCGGCCGGACACTGAGGTCCAGGTCCGAGGGCCTTCTGTCGGTTCCCTCCCTGCGAGAAGCCAAGTCACAGGGAACCAGGCAGAGGGCCTTCTCGGTGGTGGCGCCCTCCCATCAGATGCCAAGGAAATAAACAACTCTCTGACATTTAGAAGATGTCTGAAGGCAGATGCCCTGTTTAGGGGAGTTTTTAATGTTTGCTGTTTTGTCGTGTTTTTAATATTCTGCTGGGAGCCCCAGAGTGGCTGGGGAAACCCAGCCAGATGGGCGGGGTATAAACAATAGATGATAATTGTGATTTTGCTTATTTGGGTATCCATCTTGATGCTCCTGTAGGGAAAGTTTCCCCCGAGGGAGAGGGACGCCTGCGCCCGCCGCCGTGAACTTCGCTGCTCTCGCTCTCCCGCCAGGCCTTTCAAGCTTTGTTCCAGAGCTACAGTTTCGTTTTTTTGTCTGCGAGAACAGAGTCTCCCTGGGTTGTGCCTAATCCACCCTTTGTCCCGGGCTCCATGTCCCTAATCCCACTCTGGCTGGCTGGCAGGGAGGGAGAGAGGGAGAGACCTGTCTCTCTCACACATCTTCCTTGCTCAGCGCACCCTCCCCGAGCACCCTGCGGTCCTGAGAAGGCTGCGATCACTCGCGGTGTGCGGATGGGAGAGTTTTGGTGGGGTGTGGGGGCCTCCGCGGCAAGATCGCAGAGGTTTCCACGGCCGGCCCCCCTCCCTCTGCATGTTTGTCTGTTCCACCTTTCGTCCCTCGGCGTTCGTTTGCCGCCTTTCGAAACGGCGAGCCGGCGAGCGTCTCTTGCCCCTGGCGTGGGGCTGTGGTTTCTTGTGTGTGTGGTTTGGCGATGGTGGGGAGAGGGGGGTGGGAAACGGGGCTGTGAACGAGTCCTGGAATGAGACGGGACCCTTGTGGGATTTGCGGGCAGGGCAGAAAAGAACAGCAGGGGGAACGAGCCTTCTACCGACAATATTGTAGGAATTATCCCTGTCGTCCCCCCACCCTGAAATATATTCAGTTTTCCAACAGCGCGTACCCATGTCTGCAACCCCCCCCCCTCTCCCAACTCAGCCCTGGTTTTCTCAGTCCCCTAAACTTGAAATTTATTTACGCCGTTGAAAGAGGCTTTGCAACCAAGCCGGAATCCAGTGTTTCGGGGACAGGAGCAGCTCCTTGGCAGAGCAGCTGCTTTGAATTCAGAAGGCCCCAGACTCCACCCCGGGTGTCTCCGTGACGGCTGGAAAAGCCTCGCTGTCTGAAAGCCTGGGCTGCTGCCAGTCCCTGCAGGCAATACTGGGTTGAATAGACTAAGGATTTGAGTTACTGCTGGGGGCTGCTGTGAGGATATACGAACTAGGGATGGGCTCTGATACCAGTAGCTCAGTGGAACAGCAGCTGCCTTGCATGTAGAATGTCCCGGGTTCAAAACTTTGCATCTCTTAGGTAGAAGAATGTACTTTTTTGGGGGGGGATGAGGGCCTTAGATCCTTGCATACAGAACACCCCAAATTCGATGTCCCCTGCTTCCCAAACATTTCTCAGGGCGTGGGATCTTCGGTCAAAAGCGCCTTTGCACTTTCCCGGTGAGTAGACCCCAAGTTGCTTCCGCAAAGGTGCGGCGATGAAGAATTCCTTCCCGATCCCCAGACCCTGAATTCTGGCGGGTGTACCGGTATCAACCATAGAATCCTAGGGTTGTTCAGTTAGAAGGGACACCCAAGGATCATCTAGTCCAACCCCCCCAGCAATGCAGGAATCTCAGCTTAAGGATCCCTGACAAATGGCTGTCTAACCTTTGTTTGGAAACCTCCGATGACGGAGAGCCCACCGCCTTCCGAGGTTACGGGGTCCTTCCCTCGGATGGAAAATCCTCTGTCCTGCTTTTTAAATTGCTATGGCATTCATACCCCACCTTTCCTCTAAGTAGCTCAAGGTGGTGTACTTTGTCGCCTGCTGCATTTTATTCTTACAACAACAACCCTGCGAGGTAGGAAAGATTGATCGGCTCAAGGTCACCCAGCGAGCTTGAGTACAGATTTGAACCCAGGTCTCCCAGCGCCCTAACCACATTGGTGTAACCTCGCCACTGCTTATTCTTGCAAAAAATAATAATACTGAACTCATGAAATATGGGAGCCTGCTACATTTTGGCAAGCTGACTTTAAGCTCTCGCTCAGAATGAGAATAAAATGTCTGAAAGGTACTATAGAAGAGAGCTTTTATTTTGAGAAAATGGCCTGAGCTTTACAGCAATCCCCCCCACCCCGGTCCCCCGAAATGCTTTCGTTTTCTTCGTTTCTCTGCAAGAGAGAACAGATTCCCTTTCTTCACTTCGCTTTGGCAGAGACAACCATCAGATCGTCCCCTTTAGCTGTGGCAGAAAAAGCATGGCCAAATGGCTTTGGGTAGATGACTGGGTATGGCCTCCATGAGTGCTGGACTGCTGCCTTCCATACTGTGGATTTGGGGATATACAGATTAACGGCCGTGCTCCAAGCAGTGGCAGAGGAACCTGTGCCCCCTCTCCCGGGTGCTTCTGGACTACAACTCCCATCACCGTGCTGATTTGAGATGATGGCAGAGCCGGCCCTTACCACTAGGCTCCCCGCGAAGCTATTTCCTGACCTTCCCAACAGGGTTAGGTCAGGATCGCACAAGAAATCCCTCTAGGAGAAAACACAGGGGCGTTAGTGAGCCTCCGGGGTTGAGTCAAACCGCTGAGGAAGCAGCAGCCAAGCGGCCTCCATGGGGTGCAAGCCTGGGGAGTGAGTCTGGAGGTCCTGGGCTGCCCAGACGACAAGACCCCTCCTCTCAAATTCACTGAGAAAAACAGAGCAAGACGTTGGGCACCTGCTTGACCGCCGGAGTTGCCGGAAGGAGGCGTACAAGGCACCATCCAACCGCCTTAGGGACTAGTGGGGTGCCACAGGGTTCTGTCTTGGGCCCAGTCTTATTCAACATCTTCATCAATGACTTGGATGATGGGCTTGAGGGCATCCTGATCAAGTTTGCAGATGACACCAAATTGGGAGGGGTGGCTAATACCCCAGAGGACAGGATCACACTTCAAAATGACCTTAACAGATTAGAGAACTGGGCCAAAGCAAACAAGATGAATTTTAACAGGGAGAAATGTAAAGTACTACACTTGGGCAAAAAAAATGAAAGGCACAAATACAGGATGGGTGACACCTGGCTTGAGAGCAGTACATGTGAAAAGGATCTAGGAGTCTTGGTAGACCATAAACTTGACATGAGTCAACAGTGTGATGCAGCAGCTAAAAAAGCCAATGCAATTCTGGGCTGCATCAATAGGAGTATAGCATCTAGATCAAGGGAAGTAATAGTACCACTGTATTCCGCTCTGGTCAGACCTCACCTGGAATACTGTGTCCAGTTCTGGGCACCACAGTTCAAGAAGGATACTGACAAGCTGGAACGTGTCCAGAGGAGGGCAACCAAAATGGTCAAAGGCCTGGAAACGATGCCTTATGAGGAACGGCTTAGGGAGCTGGGTATGTTTAGCCTGGAGAAGAGAAGGTTAAGGGGTGATATGATAGCCATGTTCAAATATATCAAAGGATGTCATATAGAGGAGGGAGAAAGGTTGTTTTCTGCTGCTCCAGAGAAGCGGACACGGCAATGGATTCAAACTACAAGAAAGAAGATTCCACCTAAACATTAGGAAGAACTTCCTGACAGTGAGAGCTGTTCGACAGTGGAATTTGCTGCCAAGGAGTGTGGTGGAGTCTCCTTCTTTGGAGGTCTTTAAGCAGAGGCTTGACAGCCATCTGTCAGGAATGCTTTGATGGTGTTTCCTGCTTGGCAGGGGGTTGGACTGGATGGCCCTTGTGGTCTCTTCTAACTATGATTCTATCATTCTATTCTATGATTCTAATATTATCCATTCACATCATCATTATCCACTATACTGCTTTCGCCCTTTGAGCCTGTTGACTTCCCTCTTGCCTCGTGGCTTGAAAAATTGACATTTATATCACTGCAATTTATACATTTTACAATTCTAATTACGCTCATTACAAGTCTTCAGACAACCCTGCTAGTTATATTAATTGCTTACAATGATCTTTCAAATATCGTATAAATTTTGTTGTTCAGTTGTGACCCCATGGACCAGAGCACGCCAGGCACTCCTGTCTTCCACTGCCTCCCGCAGTTTGGTCAGACTCATGTTGGTAGCTTCGAGAACACTGTCCAACCATCTCATCCTCTGTCGTCCCCTTCTCCTTGTGCCCTCCCTTGTGCCCTCCATCTTTCCCAACATCAGGGTCTTTTCTAGGGAGTCTTCTCTTCTCATGAGGTGGCCAAAGTACTGGAGCCTCAACTTCAGGATCTGTCCTTCCAGTGAGCACTCAGGGCTGATTTCTTCAAGGATGGATGGGTTTGATCTTCTTGCAGTCCATGGGTCTCCTCCAGCACCATAATTCAAAAGCATCCATTCTTTGGCCGGCCAAAACATACACACACACTATCGCTTCTCGGCCTTTTGGCTAAGATGAAGTGTAAAACATACGCACACTATTCTAATCTTGTTACAGGTAGGTAGCCGTGTTGGTCTGCCATAGTCAAAACAAAATAAAAAATAAAAAAATTCCTTCCAGTAGCACCTTAGAGACCAACTAAGTTTGTTCTTGGTATGAGCTTTTGTGTGCATGCACACTTCTTCAGATACTAAAGCTCATACCAAGAACAAACTTAGTTGGTCTCTAAGGTGCTACTGGAAGGAATTTTTTTATGTTTTATTTTGTTTTGACTATGGCAGACCAACACGGCTACCTACCTGTAACTGTAAAGAGGTGTGTTTCATGTTGATCAACCTGCCGTTTTCGAGAGACAAAGGTTGTGTGTGTCTCCTGTCCCCCACTTAGCCAAGGCCTCCGCATTTAATAACTTCTTGCGCTTCTTTGTTCAGATAAAGAGCTTCAGATCCTGAAACGCAGCGAGGGCGAGGCCCGGAAGGAGTTCCCCAAAAAGACGCCGCTCCTGGATTCGGAAGGCAGCCTCGCCCCCAACGCCTCCTCTTCGGAGTTCGTGCCGCCGTTGGTCGAGGACAACAGCAAGAACATAATCCCCGTCTACTGCTCCATCCTGGCAGCCGTGGTGGTGGGACTCCTTGCCTACGTGGCTTTCAAATCGTAGGTCTGGGACACTCAGGGTGGGACGGGCGTGTGTGGGGGATTTTGGCAAGCAATGTGCCTTTTCGGCTTTGCAGGCTAGTGGTTGGAGCGCACCTGAGTGCAGAGCAAGCAGGAGTTTTTGCACAGTTCATTATTATTATTGTTATCATTATTTAGATTTAAGAGGGGTTTTTTGGGGGCACGGCAGCTCAAAGCAGCTTGCAGCATTGGAAACAAAAAGAACACCATGGGCACACATTAAAAGCAGCGTTTAAAAAAATCCCAAAAGGCAATTTATATATTTTTAAGCTACGTTAAAACATCGCACCCACGCCGAAAAGGCCATCGGTTAAAAGCCAAAAGGCCTGACCGGAAGGATAGCTCAGTTGGTAGATTCTTAGTCTCAGGGTTGTGGGTTCGAGTCCCACGTTGGGCGAAATATTCCTTCAGTGCAAAGGGTTGGACTAGATGGTCCCTTCCCTGGTCCCTTCCAACTCGTATGATTCTGTGACCGTTAAAAACAAACGATTTGCCTCATCCTCTTTTTAAACCCATCCAAGTTGGTGCCCACCACTGCTTCCTGTGGGAGGGAGTACGCACTGTGTAAAGAAGGACTTCCTTTCCTCTCTCCTGAATCCTCCCATCTTCCTTGGACGTCCACGAGTTCTAGCGCTATGAGAGAGGGAGAGAAACTGTTCTCTGGAGTGGCCCTGCCATCGGAAAAAGTACCCTTAGGCTGAGCCGGACCAGTTCCTCCCAGTAACGCCAACACGGACTGGCAGCAGCTCTGGCAGGGTTTCAGGAAAAAGAAGAAGAAGAGTTTGGATTTGATATCCCGCTTTATCACTACGCGAAGGAGTCTCAAAGCGGCTCACATTCTCCTTTCCCTTCCTCCCCCACAACAAACACTCTGTGAGGTGAGTGGGGCTGAGAGACTTCAGAGAAGTGTGACTAGCCCAAGGTCACCCAGCAGCTGCATGTGGAGGAGCGGGGAAGCGAACCCGGTTCACCAGATTATGAGTCTACCGCTCTTAACCACGACACCACACTGGCTCAGGAAGAGGACATTCCTGGCCCTACCATCCGGGGATGAACCAGGGACCTTCTGCCTGCAAATATCCGAACAGCTGTCACATGGAAGAGGAAACAAGGTGCTTTTCTCCTGCTCTGGAGGGCAGGACTCGAACCAGTGGCTTCAAGTTACAAGGAACTCGACATCAGGAATAACCTTCCGACAGTAAGAGCTGTTCAGTAGTGGAACGGTCTCCCTCTGGAGGTGTGGGCTCTCTCCTTCCTTGGAGGTTTTTAAGCAGAGGTTAGATGGCTGAGATTCCTGCATTGCAGGGGGTTGGATACGATTCCAGGATTCTACCCAATAAGCTCTGGTCCCAATAAGCCCCAGAGAAGGATTTCTCTGTGCCCAGGCGCTCTGTCGATCCCCCAGGCCGGCGAGGCAGCGACTTGGCCACAACAGGGTTGCAAAAAGACACACACACACACACACACACACACCCCGGCGGGAGCCGCAGCATTATCCGAAAATGTGGGGAGAGGCCGTCCCCCCCGCTGGGCCGGGTCTCGCCGCTGGGGCCTGTCGCCTGAATAGGATTAAGCCCGGCGCTGGGATGCTCTGGCGCAGATTAGGCCAGCCTCTTCTCTCCGCCAGCCGGGGAGGCTGAGATTAATGGGGCCTGGCTGAAAGGGAGCCCAGCCACTCGCTGTTCTATTGGGAAGGAGCAAAACTCCTCCTTTGTGCCGGCCTTTCGGGCGGATTTATTTCCCTCGGAGCTGCCTCACCCCCTCGCGGGGCTCCTGCTCTTTATACATTCCTCTCACACCGGAGGACCACCAAGCCCAGCCCCCTCCTGCTGCTCGGGGCTCTATAGATTTGGCTGCGGCCGCCGGCCCCACAACTGCTCTCCCCTGGCTCCCTCAAGCCGGTTCCCCAAATCCCCCTCTTGCTTCTCATTTTCCCTCATAAATTAAGTGCGAGGTGACGCCGCCGGCCCCCCTGTCTTTGGCTCCCCAGCGGAGAGGAGCCGATTTTTTTCCCACGCAGCGGTCAGTTTCCGACCCGTTTCCTTCGGCCCCCTCTGCACCCCGCTTCCTGGCATCGCCCTGTTGGACCCCCCCAAAACACACACACACACACACACAATGTTGCAGCACAAACATTTGCGGTTTTGCAGCAATGTCCGCCAGCTCTCCACGCGGCAGGGCTCCCTCTTGCTCGGTGGTTTGCATTATTTACAAATCTTGGGGTTCTGGTCGCCTCACCTCAAAGCGGAGTTGGAAGAGGTTGGGAAAAGATGGAGCGGATCCTGCTGCGAGGAAAAGGACCGTTTAGGAAAAAAAAGGCAAGGAAGGGGGGAGAGACGTAAGATTGTGCGTGGCCTGGCGGTAGCCGACAAAACAAAAGCTTCCTTAAGCTTTCTTAATAGCAGTAGAACTCGTGGAACGAAGCTGAACGTTGGAAGGTTCGGGACAGAGACAAGAAAATGCTTCGTCACGCAGTGTAGAGTTAACCCGTGGAACTCCCTGCCACAGGAGGCAGGGATGGCCACCAACCTATCTGACTGTAAAAGAGGATTGGGCAAATTCATGGAGGAGGAGAGGGCTATCGATGGCTAAGTTCAGCCCCCACAGTCAGAAGCGTGGTCAGAGACTGCAGAAGGAGAGAGGGCTCATACGCTCGAATCCTGCTTACAGGTGCCCCATTCTTTTAGGACTAGTTTAGAAAAGAATTTTTTAAAAGCTTCCGTTCCCTTCTTCCAAGATTGTGTTCTCTGTTCCTCCCTGCCCATCCCTTTCCCCCCCTTTTAAGAAAGATTCCCAAATGTATTACGGAGATGCCAGGAAAGAACAAAGAGGGGGGAAACAAATGGATTAAGTGAAAAAGAAAAACGGAATGTTCCCAACCTTAGTGGGCTTCCTTCCCATATATATAGTTTGCTTTTTAATTAAATCAACACGGAATAGCACCACGCAGGCAAGTGATCAGATAGGCTGCCCTCACCCAGATTCTGGCCTTGAGACAATAACGTATGGGGTTCTTAACCCAGACGACTATTTCTATAGAAGTTGAAAAGCGGTTTATGTTAACCAAAAAGTCATTATGGGGGGGGGGCATCCCCTTATTATGTGCATGGCCAGAAATGAGCATAGAGGACACTCCCCGCCTTCTATAAACCGTTGCAAGTGCGCCCCAAATTACCTTGAGCCGAACTTCCCCTTTATCTCCTCGTCTGCACCCCCAGCCGGTTTCCTCCCCCTCTCTCCTCCTTTCCTGCCAGTCCCCCCATCCCCTCCTCCTCCTCCTCCTTCCAGACCCAGCTGTTTCCCACTCTGCCACCGCAGAATTCCTCCTCCACGCCCCTTCTTTTTCCGCCAGCGTTTTCTGGGCCATCTGTCTTGAGATGCCAGCAGAGGAGAGAATTGATGGCGGCTTATTATCCCAGACTTGGAGGGCCTGTGGAGAGGAGAGAAAGGGCTTCTCTCTCCCCCATCCTGAGAGCTTGAGGACCCCCATCCTGGAAGCTGAGCTTGAGGACCCCCATCCTGGAAGCTGCCTTAAACCATGCTCTTTCTTCTTCTTCTTCTTCTTCTTCTTCTTCTTCTTCTTCTTCTTCTTCTTCTTCTTCTTCTTCTTCTTCGTCTATCACTCGTAGCTGAGTAAGATTGTCTTCCATAAACACGCTTTTAACAATGAGTCCATAAGTGACTCTGGAGGCCAGTTCTGGACCCACACGTCCTTCCACCGTGGGGACATAGGTTTCCAGGCGGGAGTTTGTGGATTTGCCAAGCGTGCCTTCCTCTTAGCACGTTTCTCCCTTGCGTCCTGAGTTCGAGTGTCTCCAAAGCCCATGCCGCCTTCAGTACAGGCTGTTCTCCCATTGGAGCGCTCGCAGGCAAGTGTTTCCCAATTGTCGGTGTTTATACCGTATTTTCCGGCGTATAAGACGACTGGGCGTATAAGACGACCCCCAACTTTTCCAGTTAAAATATAGAGTTTGAGATATACTCGACCGCAGATTCTCCACCCGGCGTATAAGACGACCCCCGACTTTTGAGAAGATTTTCCTGGATTAAAAAGTAGTCTTATACGCCAGAATATACAGTACTACATTTTTAAAGATTTGCTTTGAGAGAGTCTTTAAACCTCTTTTGTTGACCACCAGCATTACGCTTTCCATTTATTAAGTTAGGAATAGAATAGTTGCTTTGGAGGACGATAATTGGGCATCCGAACAACATGGCCAGTCCAACGAACTTGACGTTGGAGAATCATCGCTTCCACGCTGGTGATCTTTGCTGCTTCCAGTACAATGACATTAGTTCGCCTGTCTTCCCAAGTGATGTGTAAAATTTTTCAGAGACACCGTTGATGGAATCTTTCAAGGAGATAGAGATGGCCATGCTCTGTATTGCCAGCACTGGTTGGCAGCCGCTCGGAAAGGGTGTCTCTCCCAGCACTCCTTGGAGAGATTGAGGACCAAACTGGGGACCTTTGCCGCTGAACCGCAGCCCTTCCCCATTACTAGGAATATAGGAAGCAGCGATATTCTTAGACCATTGGGATTAGGATTGCCGGCACAGGCTGGCAGCAGCTCAGGTAGCGGGAATCGAACCGGAGACCATCTGCACCAGGGTGGATTTGATTTAAATCAAATCAGATTTAAATCACTAGTCAGTAAGACTTGATTAAAAGCATATATATTTTTACAGAAAGACTGGTATGATCTTAATATTGACAACCAGATGAAGGTTTCATTTTTGGAATAATGAATTTTCAGAGTAGTTTTTACAATTATATCAAAAATTACTGATTTGGTTATACTATTAGAAATTGACACATAATTATGAAATTATTGGTGAGGTTTAATAAGTTAACTGTTTATATTTGGACAACTTTTCTGCTGTACTTTATTGGAAGGAGAAAAATAAATCATTTCCTTAATAACAATTTAAACAATTTATTTAACTAAAACAATAACATTATAGCATATGTATCCATGTTTGTTAACTGATGTGGTTAAACAATTTTATTTTTTTAAAAAACAACAGCCAGGCTGAGTTTTAGCACACATGAAAAACTTAAAACAAATCCTTATTTCCTGATGAATAGCCTTTGGACTATAATGTAACTTAAATAGAAAACTATATTTAGAAAGATTTTTCCTCCAAAAGCATTTTATTTCAGAAGTCCAATTTAAGTTTAAAAATAATTAAATAAATTCAATTTTATTTTATTTTATTTTAAATCATTGGTTTTTATCCACCCTGTTCTTCACGCAAGTCAGATTCTCCCCCACTGAGCCACAGCGCTTTCCTAGTTGGGGGTCCTCAGGGGGAGGCAGAAGCGATGGGTAGCTGTCATGGGGACGGGTTGGGGGGAGAGATCTGGGGTTCAGCTCTTCCCTGCTCTGTGCTCCTTGCTGGTAGTGGTTAAGAGCGGTAGACTCATAATCCGGTGAACCGGGTTTGCATCCCCGCTCCTCCACATGCAGCTGCTGGGTGACCTTGGGCTAGTCACACTTCTCTGAAGTCTCTCAGCCCCACTCACCTCACAGAGTGTTTGTTGTGGGGGAGGAAGGGAAAGGAGAATGTGAGCCGCTTTGAGACTCCTTCGGGTAGTGATAAAGCGGGATATCAAATCCAAACTCTTCTTCTTCTTCTTCTTCTCCTCGGCACGATTGCAGCTGGAGCACGTGCAAGCAGAAGAAGCAGCTGGCCAAGGCCCGAGCGGGGGAACTGGTGACGTCCCCGGAGGGCGAGAAGCTCCACAGCGACAGCGGGGTCTTCCTCGACACCCACAGCCTGCAAGATCAGCACCTTCCCAAGAAGGGTAAGGCGCCCCCAGGGTTTCCCCAAGCACAAACGGGGTGGCGTGATTCATGGCTGGCGCACTGGCAGAAACTGGCGAGGGCAGAGGCGTAGCGAGGACAGGTGGTACCCGGTGAGGGGGGGCGCGCAAAAGGTCCCCTTCCTTTCGTCTTATAACTTCTTCGTCCTCTCAGTTATTAAAAGAACTAACAGGGATTTCTGAAGTGAAACCAACCTCCCACTTATCCCTTTAGCCTTTCTGTAAACCCTCTAGCACTCGTGGGGTTTTTCCCTTTTTTAAAAAATAAAAGAGAGTCCCTTTCCAGCACCAATGTGGCCAGGTACCCTTTTCAACTCTAGGCTAAAAATGAGACTATCCCTCGTGTCCACAGTATAAGGGGTTCAGCCACTCGAAATCCCCTAAAAGCTCGCCTCTTCCCTGAGGTAACTTTGTGACAGACACCCTGGGTCTCTTTCCCTATTTCGCCCTCTCACTGCAACCTCGAAGTCACACCCTGACCGTTCCACTCTGGAAGGAAATTTTGGTCTTTTTAATGAGTGTCCACACAAATGAGTTTCATGTACCTTTGCTGGAAAATAACACAGACGACTTTCTGATTGGCACTTTAACGATGGAAATTTAATTGCTTAAGATCGTAATGGTTGCATTAAGGTTTCTTTGCGTACAAGCTTAGTTTCAGTGGTAATATCTTTGTTAATCATATAATAGATAACCTTACAAACAACTAACCTAAACCTACTCTCACAGACCTACTTTTCAACCACGCCGCACTCCCTCTCCCAAGCACCCCCTCAACTGACAAAATGGCTGCCCATTCTCTCTCTAACCATTCAGCCGCCCTGCCCCTCAAGGAATGTTCAGTCAGTTCAACCTGGAGCCTGCGTTAACCCTCGATGGGTCGGGTTGAAAAGGATAGAACAAACAGTGTAAAAACATCACACACACACACACACACACACACACACACACACACAACATCGATGGCTCCGGGGTAGGCTTGGGATTCGCGGGCGGCATGACGAATGTCACACTCACACACACACACACACACACACGCACACCCCAGGCCTGTGCTGGATTAACGTATAAGCTAAGCAGGCTATAGCAGGCACCCCCAAATTTGGTCCTCCAGATGTTTTGGGACTACAACTCCCATCATCCCTAGCTAACAGGACCAGTGGTCAGGGGTGATGGGAATTGTAGTCCCAAAACACCCGGAGGGCCAGATTTGGGGGTGCCTGGGCTATAGCTTAGGGCCCCACTCTCTTGGGGGCCTCCGAAAAATTGAAAAGCAAGAAAAAACTGGATGTTCATTGCCAAAATATAAGATGGGGAAAAAATAAAATGAAACCTACACACAGCAACAGTGTTTTGTGTTGTGTAGGCTCCTATGATGTAAGTCATGGGCCCCGCCTGCTAGCCTGCTCCCTAAAATATCACTGGTTTGCTCCTTTCTATATATAGGGTGCCTACATTCTGCATGGACTGGTTGCATGGCCACATGTGCAAATGGCTTGAGATACCTATGAGGTCCATAAATTACCATATAGCATATATTCAACACAAAAAACAGCGACAATTTGTTGTTGACAAAGGACAGCTGGACATATAAAGGGCCCCATTACCTTCCATAGCTTAGGGTCTCATCTCAGCTATGACACCCGTTTCGATCCCGCCTCCCCCGCCCTCCCCTTCCTACGCCTCTGGGCGCAGGCGTGGGATTCAGGACCTTGGAGACGCTGGCCTTTCCTGTAGGACTCCATTTCCCATCAGCCCTCCAGCCAGTCTGGGTCAATGGGAATTATAGTTTGGCAACACCTGCAAGGCGCCTGGTTACGGATGGCGCCAGATTCCATTCTGGCAAAGCCGGAAGGATGTGGGGGACCGTTGGCTCTCTCAGCTACAACTCCCTGCAGATCCACCATGCGTGGCCAACAGCCAGGGGTGATGGGAATTGTAGTTCAGAACCAGATCAGCGTTTCCTTGTTGGATTCAGGGTTACTCTGAGCCCGGGGTCAAGCCGACCCTCGCAAGGCATGAGATAACGCCGCTCCTGTTTCCGTTCTTGCATTGCACCAGGTTGGACTCAATGACCCTTGGTATACCTTCTAAACTCTACAGTTCTGGGATTTTAAGATCTAAGAGACGACTCTATTTTTGTAGACCTCTGTCAAAATGAGCCTCTTTAGACAGCAGCATTTGTTATCAAAGAGATGCACAGCTAAGCTGAGACTGGTTATTTTTAGATTAATATTAATATTTTTGTTTTAATGTTTGAATTATAAGTCACTTTGAAATTGCATCCTTTTTGGTTTTTTAATTGCAGAAGTAAGTCCAATAATTTTGGCTTGTTTTATACTTCTTGATTGTAACAGTCCTCAGAATGAAACAATATTTTTGGGGGGTGAAAACAGTTAAAAGCGGCTATTCGAAGCATACAAAAAATAAAACCGGCAATAAACCGAAAGCAGATCAAAATGCAGATGAGCATTTCTGAGCGTCTGGGTTGGCTTGCTTAAATAAACTTGTTTTTAGCAGGCGCCAAAAAGGGTACAGTGAATGTCAATAGGCAGGGAGTTCCAAAGTTTAGATGCCACCACAATCTTGGAACAGGTATTATGTGGCACCTGTAATGGTGCCCGTTCCGCAGATCAAAGCGGTCAAGGGGGCATATATTAGTGATATCCTCTCTGACCACCCCCCTCTCTCTCTCCATGCAAAACAGCGCACAGGATTGAACCCCGCCTTTACGCGAACCTGCCGCCCCACAAGCAGGAAGAGGTGGAGCAGCTGCTGGAGGCCCCCGCCCACGGCAAAGACTGGCGCTGCCTGGCCAACCACCTGGGCTACGAGGAGGAGACCGTCGACGCCTTCGGCCGGGGGGAGGCCCCCGCCCACACTCTGCTCTCCGATTGGTCAGCCAAGGAAGGGGCCACGCTGGAATCCCTCTGCACGGCCCTGGCGGCCATCGAGAGGGCGGACGTGGTGGAGAACTTGAGCACCCCCGTCGAGGTCAGCTCCGTGGTGTGATGGGGGCCGGACCTGCTGGCCCTGCAGGTGGACTGACTTAGGGTTACGTTTGTTTGTTTGGGTTTTTACTAAAATGGGGGGGAGGCCGCGGGAGGGGACGGGAAAAAGGGCAAGTCAGGGATAGGGACGTTGGTTTTTACTGTAAAAGGATTTCTTAAAACACATGGAAGCTTGAGCAAACGGCAGTGGACATCATTGGGCCGCATGAGCACCGATGGATGAAGATAATAATAATTTTACGATGGGTACCCCCACACATCTGACTGGGTTGCCCCAGATGACCTGCAGGTACAAGGAAGACGGGATATGGCTTTGTTCAGTGGGAACCATAGAAAGGCTTCCCTGTTTGGGGTCTACACGTGTGTGTTTGTGCGGGGGGGGGGGAAGCAGGCATGTGTGGTTTTCTCTTCCCTTTTAGCAAAAGATTGGACTCAAAAGGGGTTTTTGTACTCTCTGCGCCTCCTATTTCTATTTCAGGTGAGCTGGACCCCGTTTCTGTACGTCTCCAGGACCACCTTGCAGGTGTTGCAAATCTTGTCCTTTTTAAAACAATAATAATAATCCACAAACTTTTACTATTTCAGTTGTTTTGGCTTACTGTGTTTAATAATAAACAAGGAGGTGTTTTAAATCGTGATGGATGGGGAAGCGTTCCCAGGTGGTCTTGAGGGTGGCAGTCTCGCCGTACCCACTTTTAACCTGATGAGAGTGGCAGACCAAATCAGCTGGAGGGCACCAGCTTGGCAAAGGCTGCCGCCACCTATGGGACGTAGACAAGGTGGTTGAGCGGATTCTGAAGGGACGCCGAGAGCGGGTTGCAGAATTGAACGGTGGATCATGCAGGAAGGAACATACCACACCTGCACGGTCCAGATCATGGGTCCATTTAGATCAATATTGTGTACTCTGACCGGCAGCAGCTCACCAGGGTTTCAGGCAGGAGACTCGCCCGGTCTTACTAGAAAATGGTGGCGATCTGAATGCAAAGCAGGCCGCTGAGCCGCAACTCTTGCCATTCGTTCTTAGATCCTCGCAATAGCAGCTTGGATTGAGGTATAATGGGCGGGGGGCGGGCGGTTGAGGCTGCTTCTCCTTGAAAAATGTCCTGTCCGTGGCATCTAAGGGGGGAGGCTACCAACTCTCAAGAGGCTCCTGTGGGACTGTCCTTAGATGGGTGAAAAGTGCTCAGTGGACTTTTGTGTCTCCAAAGTGGACAGTGTCGCAGGCGTTTGCAGTTAAGACTTCAGCCTGGAATACCCCCCCACACACACACTTGCAAGGGTACATCTTGCAATTTCAAACCCCACCCCAGTTAAGACCCCCATGTCCACATAGTACTTCTGTGTCCGGAGTCCATTTTTATCCACAGGTGGAGGTAAAGGTAAAGGGACCCCTGACCATTAGGTCCAGTCGCGTCCGACTCTGGGGTTGTGGCGCTCATCTCGCTTTACTGGCCGAGGGAGCCGGCGTACAGCTTCTGGGTCATGTGGCCAGCATGACTAAGCCGCTTCTGGCGAACCAGAGCAGCGCACGGAAACGCCGTTTACCTTCCCGCCGGAGCGGTACCTATTTATCTACTTGCACTTTGACGTGCTTTCGAACTGCTAGGTGGGCAGGAGCAGGGACCGAGCAATGGGAGCTCACCCCGTCGCGGGATTCGAACCGCCAACCTTCTGATCGGCAAGCCCTAGGCTCAGTGGTTTACACCACAGCGCCACCCGCATCCCTTACAGGTGGAGATGCCTTCTTGCAATTCTCACTGCCGGAGGATATTGAGAACGTCTGCTTCTGTTCTTCTCTGAGGATGGGGTGTGTGTTTGTGTGTGTGAGAGAGAGAGCGAGGGTAGCACCGCCCTGAACCCGCAGCTGCCCCTCTTGGGGAGGTGCCTGGCAGCATTTTCCACCGGTGGGCCTTGAGAATGCCTCTGGCCGTGCCCTTAACCTTGTCTGCCTCGTGGGGGTCTAGTGAATATGTACCTCCTTCGCCAGCCTTCCCAGCGCCAAGAGAAATCGGACAATCCCTTTGCATCGCCTCGGTGTTTGGGCTTCTTTTGCAGAACAAATCAAAGCTTGCATTTCCTGCCTTGCGCTCTGTGGATAAAAAAAACTCACAGCCAGCTTCCAGATATCCAACACTTAGGAAATGCTAAAAAATATTCTGTTTTTGGTCTCGCACTGGCACCCCCAAGATTGTCAGGCCAGTTCTACGTTGCAGGGCTAAAGATTCGCGTTTCTCAGACCTGATGCTCTCCAGATTCTTCGGATGCAAACCTCGCAGGGGCTGATAGGAGTTGTAGTCCAGAGGGCGCAACGTTCAGGAAAACTAGTATAGATGTTGGAGAAGGAACAGACATTTTCACCTCCTGCTTTTTGTGGTGACTGGGGGCTTGCAGCTTCCTGAACCTCTTACAGATACAGAGTCACGAACTAGGCTAAAGAGGAGTTCTGATGCAAAGGGCAGAAATTTGTTCATCTCTCGTGTGCTTCGGTTCACAAAGCAAGCGTTCAGCAGAGACTCGGCTGGCTTCAGTTTTGAGCTTTCGCTCTCCCAAACAGGCCGACTTGGACGCCACAGGAAAATCAGACTCCATCAAGACTTGTCATGATCCTAGTCTTCAGTGAGGCGGACAACCTGTTCCTGGAATCGGTTGGTTATTAGACTGTCGGTGGGAGCTCATTGTCAAATCAGTGAAAAAACAACCCTCCTCTCATGAAACCAGATATCAGGCTGTTTCTAGACTTAACTTTCTCTGTGTGTGGATTTTATTTTGGTACGGAATAGCATTCAGTCACATAAGCTCCCCGCTGTAGTTGAAAGTGGTCAGAGCCCAAACACAGGTTGACCACCTCATTGAAGTTCCATCGCTGCTCATTGCTCATGTTTATAGATGCTGTTAATGTACTGCAACCTCATTTTCCTCCTGTAAATGTGTAATATACATTATTTTCTTCCATCCTTTTGTAAGGAATGTGTTTTTTGCTTGGGTCTTTGTGTGTGTGTGTGTAACTAATTTCACCCCCAATTTTTTTTTTTTTTACTTCTGGGGTTGGTCGATCTCTGCTCTCTCTCTCTATTGCTGTCAAATTCTGCCATGTTTTATTGAACAGAAAGAAGAATGTCACTTTCCTCCATAGCAAACAGATGCATTAAACACGATTTTGGCTAAAAGGCATTCTTTGCTTTTGTGGGGATGGCGGGTGGGGATGTTCGCAGCCACCTCTCTTTGCTTCTGCTTGCGCGCACAGTTTTCGAGCGCATCTTCACAGCCACGAGGTCCAGAAACGTCAGTGTGTTTTTCCCCTTTTTAAAAAGAAAGAAACTTGACAATCCCAGAAAGCTGAATTATATATATTGAGCACCACATTCTGCACAACAAGGACTAGAAACTTTGTTTGGTTAATTTAAAACCATTGCAAAACCATATGGACTAGAAACTCCCTTTAAAAAGAAAAGAAAGCTGGGATTGAATGCACTCGACTCCACAGAGCGGGTGTGTTTATGCTACTTCCATCTTCATGCAAAATTGAAGGGGAAATACAGACCCGGGGAAAACAAATTTCTGCAAGCACAGGATGGTTTATTGCAGTGCACAAAATTCCTGAGCCGGACAAAGTTCCACCAGGGCCCCTTGCTTTGGCTGGTCACATCAGCCCTTACATTTCCCAGATGTCCAACAGATGTTGCATTTTTAAAATTTATTTATTTGAGAGAGCGCTCACATCCAAGCACCACTCTCTGGAGCTGGGTCAGTTTAATCATTTGCAGAAAGTCTGCATTTCTTATGCCAGAGATATATCTCCTGAAAATCCAGAGAGACTTTTGATGCATATATTAAACACACCAGCGAATGAGGAAAAACCCTGGCGGTCAATGGAAATACCCGACAGAGTGCCAGCTTGGCCCTGCAACCATGGGTGCATGACCCTGGCACCAAAATTTGTAGGTGCCCAGCCCCTTCTTGGGAAATTTCGTGGGTGCTTGGGCACCCAGGGCCCCAGAGAGCTGGCACCTATGGCTGCTGCAACAGAGATCAAGTGAAAGGACAAACACAGGTGGGTTTGAGAGCATGGGTGCCACTCCCCTGTGCCACCCACCCATCTCCTTAGCCCAGCTGTCACCAAGTGGGTGCCTTCCAGATGTGTGGGACTAGGCTCCTATCAGCCCAGCGTGATTGAGCTGGCTGCAGCGATGGGAGATTTCCCAATTGTTGGTGTTTATACTACATTTTTCGAGATTGGCCTTGAGACAGTCTTTAAACCTCTTTTGTTGACATTAGGCTTTCCATTTTTAAGTTCGGAATAGAGTAGTTGCTTTGGAAGGCGATAATCAGGCATCCGCACAACATGACCAGTCCAACGAAGTTGACATTGAAGAATCATTGCTTCCACACTGGTGATCTTTGCTTCTTCCAGTACACTGACATTAGTTTGCCTGTCTTCCCAAGTGATGTGTAAAATTTTTCGGAGACACCGTTGATGGAATCTTTCAAGGAGATGGAGATGGCGTTTATAAGTGGTCCATCTTTCACAGGCATACAGCAAGTTTGGTGGTACAATACAGGTGAAAGTCGAAAAATTAGAATATCGTGGAAAGGTTCGTTTCTTTCAGTAATTCAACTTAAAAGGTGAAACTAATATATGAGATAGACTCATGACATGCAAAGCGAGATATGTCAAGCCTTTATTTGTTATAATTGTGATGATTATGGCGTACAGCTGATGAGAACCCCAAATTAACAATTTCAACTTTGGGGTTTTCATCAGCTGTGCGCCATAATCATCACAATTATAACAAGCAAAGGCTTGACATATCTCGCTTTGCATGTCATGAGTCTATCTCATATATTAAACTCCAGCAGCTAATGAAAACAATTGCTTACATAAATGGACTTTTCCATGATATTCTAATTTTTAGTTTCACCTGTAGCTTTGTAAACACTGGTATTACCGGTAGTTTGCCTGTCTTCCCGAGTGATGTGTAAAAATTTCTGGAGACACCGTTGATGGAATCCCTTTTACAGGCCCACCATATATGATAGAACGTAACCACAGTCTCATTGCACCTAGTTCCAGTTTCCGCTATGTAGGGCAGTCCCGTCCCGTCTCCCCGTCCACATTCTGGAACTGCCTGCGCATTGGAAGGGAGCGCATCTTGGTCGCCGCACAGCCCCTCCCGGCTGCTCCTCTTGCAAGGCGCACACATGTGCTCTTGGCCTGCTCTTGCCTTTGAAATCTCCGGGGGCCGGTCCTTGAGGATCAAAGGCAGGGAAGGGGGAGCAGCTGGAAGAGGAAGCATCTGTTGCTAATGGGAGCCAGGCTTGGAAACCGGATAGCGGGTGGCCGTGGTGCGGAGAGCAATGCCAGCCGGAGGAGAGGGGGTAGAGAGAGACAAAGGGGGGGGTCTCTGCACACACCCCGACACACAGCACACCAAAGTCGGCATGTTCGCCAGTCGACCCTTCAAACTGCGTGGGCCAAATGTCCTCGCGATTCCTTCCAGGATGGGCTGAGAGGTGCCCATTTCTCTCTCTCTCTCTCTCCCCCCCCCCAATCTTTATTGGTTTATAATCAATATAGACACACAAAGAAAACTTAGAAAAAAGAAAAAGAAAAAAACAACAGCACATCACTTACAAATAAAAAAAGAAGAAAACAGAATAAATATATCGCAAACGCACAAAAATATTTCAGCCGTCGACTTCCAACTTCCTTGAGATGGGTTCTTTGTTTCCTTAATTAATTGCCTCTATTTTTCAATAAACGTAAAGGTAAAGGGACCCCTGACCGTTAGGTCCAGTGCGGATGACTCTGGGGTTGCGGCGCTCATCTCGCTCTAATTAATATTACCGGTATTTGATCCCCTGCTAAGTTTGCCCGTTTGCCCTCTGGCGAAGAAATGACCAGTCCATAATTTTAATGGTAGGTTTATTGTAGCTGTGAGAGACAGAATAACAACAGGAAAACCCCCAGAAACCCAGAAGACAAAAGTCAGAGATTGATGTGCATTATAATGAGTGAAATAAGTATTTGATCCCTTTGCAAAAGATGACTTAGTACTTGGTGGCAAAACCCTTGTTGGCAATTACAGAGGTCAGACATTTCTTGTAGGTGGCCACCAGGTTTGCACACATCTCAGGAGGTATTTTGTCCCACTCCTCTTTGCAGATCCTCTCCAAGTCAGTAAGATTTTGAGGCTGATGTGTAGCTACTCGAACCTTCAGCTCCCTCCACAGATTTTCGATGGGATTAAGGTCTGGAGACTGGCTAGGCCACTCCAGGACCTTAATGTGCTTCTTCTTGAGCCACTCCTTTGTTGCCTTGGCTGTGTGTTTTGGGTCATTGTCACACGGGCAAATTTAGCAGGGGATCAAATACTTCCCCCCCCCACACACACTGTATCTTTCTCTATTTTGCTATTATTCTTATCTTTCTCTCTCTTGGTATTCTTTTATCATTTCTATAATTATTTTATCTTACTGTATTTGGGTAAGAATTGCTTGTGGATGAAATCTGAAGGACCTTTTTGCAAGAGACAGGAGAAGAGAGGAGGGTGCTCCCAGGTGAGAGTTTCACAAAAGTTAAAAGGCGTCTCTGTGAGAAGAGTCTGTATTTACCAAACCCTTCTATCTTTTCTCTGCTCTTTTATTCGTTCGTTATTTTTGGGTAATTAGTTTGCCCTTTATTTTAATGTGAAAACTGTTCATAAAACGTTTGCCTTGGATGTTGGCGACTATTGTTCAGGAGAAAGGAAGGAAGGAAGGAAGGAAGGAAGGAAGGAAGGAAGGAAGGAAGGAATCATAGAATCACAGAATGTTAGAGTTGGAAGGGACCCTAAGGGTCATCTAGTCCAACCCCTAGCAATGCAGGAATCTTTCACCCAACTTGGGACTTGAACCCGGGACTCTGAAGCTGAGAGTCTTGTGATCTACTGACTGAACTATCCTCTGGGCAAGGCTTCTGTGATGGCCGCGAGGAAAGCGAATTTGTGCAGGTTCTCAGAACAGAAAAAAGAAAAACCTAAGAGCTCAGATTTCAGAATCAGGGGATGGAGGGAGAGAGATGAGTTTAAAGGGTGGCGGCTGCATTTAGCAAGTCTGGACCTTTTGCTCAGTAGAGTAGACCGGCTCCTCCTGGCCCCAGCCCTCTGAAGGCTTCAGGGGGACTTTAATAATCCAGACATTACCCAAGGGGGAGCATGACAGCCCCAAACAGGTGTCAGGAGCCACAGGCTGAAGCAGGAGGCCGACAGCTTGACAGGGATGGGATCAGGTTGTCAGCGACTGTTGTTTCAAGCAAAGTAAGCCGTCAAAATCTTGACAGGCTCGGTGGGGGCACTGGGGGGGGTCGGGAAGAGGAGGCCTGCCTGAAGGAACAACAGCTGAAGCCCGCTCCCCACGCCTCCCCTGCCTCAGTCCTGCGGGCAGAGCCTCCGAAAGCGGGTGTCCCACCGCCGCGCACGGAACCGAAAATATAAGGAGAGGAAAAAGCTTTGCATGCTTATCTCAGCGCTTCGGTTGCCCACCCAGAGCTTGCAAACGAGTTACTTTGCTTCTCTTAGCGCAGTGATGGACTTCTCGCAGGGCGGTTCCTTCCCTGCGAGAAGCGAGGTTACAGGGAACCAGGCAGAGGGCCTTCTCGGTGGTGGCGCCCGCCCTGTGGAATGCCCTCCCATCAGATGTCAAGGAAATAAATAACTATCTGACTTTTAGAAGACATCTGAAGGCAGCCCTGTTTAGGGAAGTTTTTAATGTTAAGATGTTTTATCACTTTTTTGTTCTGTTGGGAGCTGCCTTAGAGTGGGGAGGGGAAACCCAGCCAGATGGGCGGGGTATAAATAAATAATTAATCATCATAATAATCAGGACTAATAATAATAATAATAATAATAATAATAATAAAATATTTCTACCCCGCCCATCTGGCTGGGTCTCCCCAGCCACTCTGGGTGGCTTCCAACAAAAGATTAAAAATACATTAAAACACCAGTCATTTAACTTCCCTAAATATTACAATTCAGTAGAGTTGTAAGAGACCACAAGAGTAATCTATTCCAACCCGCTGCAATGCGGGAATCTTTCGGCCCAACCTGGGACTCGAACCCACGACCCTGACATTACGAGTCTCATGCTCCACCGAGCGATTCCCAGTAATAAATGTTTTATTTAAATACTTTGCCTTGAACTGTGACAAACGCCCCTTGTGCAGAGCGCGAGTTCCTTTTTACATCCATAGCTCCGCCTACTTTTGCCTCTGGCTCCTCCCACAACTGACATGCGGCCCTCGGAAGGTGGCAAAGTAGGGACTGCGGCCCTCGGAGTGAAGCAGGTGCCCCCGCATCTGTTGCACACTGATGGTGCTGTAGGAACCGATGGGTTGATGATTCTGTAATATCCTCTCTGATGCCCCCTTGTCATGAGCAACTGAGCACATCCCATGTATTTAAAGCACATTAAAGTGCACACCACCTTGCCGACAAAGGTCCATATAGTTAAAGCGATGGTTTTCCGAGTAGTGATGTATGGAAGTGAGAGCTGGACCATAAAGAAGACTGATCGCCGAAGAATTGATGCTTTTGAATTATGGTGCTGGAGGAGACTCTTGAGAGTCCCATGGACTGCAAAAAGATCAAACTTATCCATCCTTAAAGAAATCAGCCCTGAGTGCTCACTGGAAGGACAGATCCTGAAGTTGAGGCTCCAGTACTTTGGCCACCTCATGAGAAGAGAAGACTCCCTGGAAAAGACCCTGATGTTGGGAAAGATGGAGGGCACAAGGAGAAGGGGACGACAGAGGACGAGATGGTTGGACAGTGTTCTCGAAGCTACTGGCATGAGTTTGGCCAAACTGCGGGAGGCAGTGAAAGATAGGGGTGCCTGGCGTGCTCTGGTCCATGGGGTCACAAAGAGTCGGACACGACTGAACGACTGAACAACAACAAAAGTGCACAACCACCTGGAATCGTAGTGCTGGGAATTGTAGCTCGGCGAGGGGCGAACAACAGTTGCTATGATTATTCGAGGAGGTAATGTGCTTTCAATGCACAGTGTATTGGCACCCTGGGTTGTGTGGTGTGTTGGGGGGGCAGTAAGTCTGGAAGGGGGACACATCATGTTTCCTTCTGGGGCAGTTTGTCCACCTTTGGCCCTCACCCTGCACTCAGCTCTCACCTGTGGCTCCCAGGAGCTTTCAGCTTGCGACAGCGGCCACAATCCTGGGAAATGGCTTAGACTGGCCAGCTAAACCAGGTGAGGGGGGGCCGATGGGTCTCAAACCCTCCCTGGGTGAGTTAGGGGCTTCCCCTGCCTGTGAAGACAGGCTCTGGTGCAGGGGTCAGCCAGGTTTACTGGCCACGAGCCAGATCACTCTCACAGAGATCGTCCGTGGGCCGGACTGGCGCAGCACGATGCCAGAAATTGCATCTGCGTATGTCCGCGGCTCCGGAAATTGCTTCTGCGCATGCCCAGAGGCCAGAAATCGCACCTGCGCAGAAGTGATTCTTGGCGTCTGGACATGCTCAGACGTGGTTTCTGCACGTGCGTAGATGCCATTTCCGGCACCACTCGGCAAGTCCCTGCGCCGTGCCGTGCCGGTTTAGTGCAGTGCTCGGGCGGCTCAGTTTGCAGGCGGCTTGTGGGCCGGTAAAACAGTCTTTGTGGGCCGCATCTGGCCCATGGGCCGCAGGTTGCTGACCCCTGCTCTGGTGGATTGAGCGGATGAGACCAAGAGTGGGTCCAACGGTCAAGAAGGCAATTTCTGCACATGGCATAGAGGGAAGTGAGGGGCAGGTGGGGCTCGTCCTGGGAAGGGAGCCCATCTAGGAGAAGGAAAACTCTGATCCTAAACCTCTGCTGCCTTGTGGGATATCTTAAGGATAAAAAGCTAAGGAGTATCCTAAGACCAGGGGCCAGCAAACTTTTTCAGCAGGGGGCCGGTCCACTGTCCCTCAGACCTTGTGGGGGGCCGGGCTATATTTTGAAGAAAAAATATGAACGAATTCCTACGCCCCACAAATAACCTAGAGGTGCATTTTAAATAAGAGCGCACATTCTACTCATGTAAAAGCATGCTGATTCCCGGACCATCCGTGGGCCGGATTTAGGAGACGATAGGGCCGGATCTGGCCCCCGGGCCTTAGTTTGCCAACCAATGCCTAAGACGGTTGGATGGCGCTTTGTACGCCTCCTCCCGGCAACTCCTGGTGCCAAACATCTCGCTCTGCTTTCCTTTGGACCACACCGGCGAGGCTGAGGGGGGGGGATGTATCTTGTCGTCCAGGAGCCCAGGACCTCGAGACACACTGCCCAGACTTGCACCCCAGGGAGGTCACTTCGTTGCTGCCAACGCAGCGGTTTGACTTCACTCCTAGAGGCGCACTCCATTGTCTCTCGAGACGCAAAGGGTGGCAACAATATGCAGTCACGATACTCAAAGGGCTGCGCATCGGAGAGGAATTCCATGAGCATGCCATGCGCTCCAGTTCAACAGCCCCTTCTCTTGCGCATAAATGCACTTGCACTGCTCCCGCGACAGGCTGGAACGGGACAAAGCAGCCGCAGATTTGCTCATCGGTGCACGTCAGGCTGGAGAGGCGCATGCTACGCGCATGGACTCGACGCATGCTTGTGGGAGCCGCCCGCACATTCCAAAATGCAATGGGCATGGGAAGAAATCAGGAGAGGCAACTCTTCCTCCTCCTCCCTTGGAATAAGAATTTCATTCTTGCAGTACCACCTGCTGCCCAACCGGTAGCATTACAGGCGGCAGCAGGAGAGAGCCGGATAGAGGTTGATAAAACCGTGCAAGAGAAAAAGGCGAACATGGCATTGCTTCCAAATCCTGGTTGCTGGAAACCGCAGGAGGGGAGAGTTGGTCTTGTGTTCAGATCCTGCCTGTGAATTTCCCATTGTGAGACTCCGTCAGGCAAGGGCCTCTTTCCACCTGCCTTGCCCCACCCTCTAGTCTCCGCTTCTCAGTTTGTATTGTATTTTATGTACTTAGGCTTGCCGTTGTTTTATCCATTATAGTTTAGAAATTATTTATTGTAACTGTTGAGTGGATTTCTGTTTAACTTTTATATGTTATTATTATTTAATACTATTCTAATGATTGTTGAATGTTACTTTTTAAATGTAGGCTGCCTATTTTAAAGTTATGTTTTATAACAACAACAACAACAACAACAACAACAACAACAACAACAACAACAATAATAATAATAATAATAATAATTTTATTTGTACCCCGCCCATCTGGCCGGGTCCCCCCAGCCACTCTGGGCGGCTTCCAACAAATATTAAAATATCACAATTAAAAACTTCCCTAAACAGGGCTGCCTTCAGGTATTTTCTAAATGTCAGGTAGTTGTTTATCTCTTTGACCTCTGATGGGAGGGCGTTCCACAGGGCGGGCGCCACTACCGAGAAGGCCCTCTGCCTGGTTCCCTGTAGCTTTGCTTCTCGCAGTGAGGGAACCGACCAGAAGGCCCTCGGCGCTGGATCTCAGTGTCCGGGCTGAATGATGGGGGTGGAGACGCTCCTTCAGGTATACAGGACCGAGGCCATTTAGGGCTTTAAAGGTCAGCACCAACACTTTGAATTGTGCTCAGAAACGTACTGGGAGCCAATGTAGGTCTCTCAGGACCGGTGTTATGTGGTCCCGGCGGCCACTCCCAGTCACCAGTCTAGCTGCTGCATTCTGGATTAGTTGTAGTTTCCGGGTCACCTTCAAAGGTAGCCCCATGTAGAGCGCATTGCAGTAGTCCAAGCGGGAGATAACCAGAGCATGTACCACTCTGGCAAGACAGTCTGCGGGCAGGTAGGGTCTCAGCCTGCGTACCAGATGGAGCTGGTAGACAGCCGCCCTGGACACAGAATGAACCTGTGCCTCCATGGACAGCTGTGAGTCCAAAATGAATCCCAGGCTGCGCACCTGGTCCTTCAGGGGCACAGTTACCCCATTCAGGACCAGGGAATCCCCCACACCCACTCGCACCCTGTCCCCCAAAAACAGTACTTCTGTCTTGTCAGGATTCAACCTCAATCTGTTAACCGCCATCCATCCTCCAACCGCCTCCAGGCACTCACACAGGACCTTCACCGCCTTCACTGGTTCTGATTTGAAAGAGAGGTATTTTTGTATTTCATTGGATTGCTATAAGATGTACATTTTTTGTTTCTCCAGTTTGTAAACTGCCTTGAGTATTGTAAGATAGAAAGACGGCACACAAATTAAAAAATGATGATGATATGTGCATCTTCATGGCTCCTGCGAGAACAGTAGGGGAACGATTCGAGCCTGCTATGGGAGTAGATGTATCTGGCACAACCTGTCTCCAACCACGGAGCTATGTACATAAGAAGAGTCTGCTGGATGAGGCCATTGCCCCACCTATTCCAGCATCTTGTCCTCACTGGGGTCAGCCAGATGCCCCAATGGGAAACCTGCACACAGGATTCGAACCCAGCACAAAGGGATTTCTTTTCTCTGTCCCGAACCTTCCAACATTCAGCACCATTGGACGTCCAGGAGAGCTCTTGTTTTTATTTTGATTATTATTTAAAAACACATTTATTCAAAAGTTACCTTACAGCTCCAATCCTCAGTCCCTCATCGCTGTCGTGTGTTATTAACCTCCAAACAAAGACTTGGATTAATGACATATTTTATTCTCAGCTCAGAGATGTTGCTGTGCTTGTTCCCAAGGAGGATTGCGGCAGAACTTGGAACAGGATGAAAAACCCTTATCCAGATTTGGTGCGAAACCTCCTCAAAGCTCTCAGTATCACCCTAAAGCAGGGGTCAGCAACCTTTTTCATCCGTGAGCCGGTCTACCGTCCTTCAGACCACGTGGCGGGCCGGACTATATTTTTTTTTGGGGGGGGGAATGAACAAATTCCCATGCCCCACAAATAACCCAGAGATGCATTTTAAATAAAAGGACATATTCTACTCATGTAAAAACACCAGGCAGGCCCACAAATAACCCAGAGATGCATTTTAAATAAAAGGACACATTCTACTCATGTAAAAACACCAGGCAGGCCCCACAAATAACCCAGAGATGCATTTTAAATAAAAGGACACATTCTACTCATGTAAAAACACCAGGCAGGCCCCACAAATAACCCAGAGATGCATTTTAAATAAAAGGACACATTCTACTCATGTAAAAACACCAGGCAGGCCCCACAAATAACCCAGAGATGCATTTTAAATAAAAGGACACATTCTACTCATGTAAAAACACCAGGCAGGCCCCACAAATAACCCAGAGATGCATTTTAAATAAAAGGACACATTCTACTCATGTAAAAACACCAGGCAGGCCCCACAAATAACCCAGAGATGCATTTTAAATAAAAGGACACATTCTACTCATGTAAAAACACGCTGATTCCTGGACCGTCACGGGCCGGATTGAGAAGGTGATTGGGCCGCATCCGGCCCCCGGGCCTTAGTTTGCCTAGGTAAAGGTAAAGGGACCCCTGACCATTAGGTCCAGTTGCAGACGACTCTGGGGTTGCAGCGCTCATCTCGCTTTACTGGCCGAGGGAGCCGGCGTACAGCTTCCGGGTCATGTGGCCAGCATGACTAAGCCGCTTCTGGCGAACCAGAGCAGCGCATGGAAACGCCATTTACCTTCCCGCCAGAGCGGTACCTATTTATCTACTTGCACTTTGACGTGCTTTCGAACTGCTAGGTGGGCAGGAGCTGGGACCGAGCAACGGGAGCTCACCCTGTCGCGGGGATTCGAACCGCCGACCCTCTGATCAACAAGCCATAGGCTCAGTGGTTTAACCCACAGCACCTACCCCTTCCCTAAAGCCTTTTGTAAGAGAGGAGGATCAGAGCGGCTCGAAATCCTTTCTCAGACCGAGGCAAAAGAAGGCCTCATAATCCGTTGGCCCAACGAGGCATTTCTGGGAGACGGTTTTCTGACTCACAAAGGTTGGAGACACGGATTAATGTTTTTTTTCCTCCCCTTCCTGCTCGCCCGAGGCCAAAACATTTGCTCTCTAGCGTCGCTCTGGCTACCACAAACGTTAGTTATTAGAAAGTGCCACCGCCTCCTCTCCCTTTCATTCGACTTAATAGCACAGGGCAAGAGGCTAGCAATTTTAAGCAGCTGAAAGTTTCCAGAGTCTGTTTTCTTTTTTGGGGGGGAGGTGGAAAGGAGTGCAGAGGCAGCCCGAGAAATTTTACTTCTTTTAATTGGCTCCTGGAGCAGTAATTAAAGAGACACCCCCGATATACCACTTGGCACCCCATCTTCTGCCACACACACACCAGGTTGGGTTTAATTATTGTGATTTTAAGGCCTTCCGCCGCCCCTTCTTGGAACGGACCAAGCTCCAGGAGGAAAGGAGAAACCGCAGCGGCTAATTCTACTCCCCACCCCAGAACCTGCTCCAATTCTTTCCTGGCACGAGAAACGGTGGAGGTGAAATTTGGTGGGAGGTCCCAAACTGTAATTTACAGGGGTACCTTGGTTCTCAAACTTAATCCGTTCCGGAAGTCTGTTCCGAAACCAAGGCGCGCTTTCCCATAGAAAGTAATGCAAAACGGATTAATCCGTTCCAGACTTTTAAAAACAACCCCTAAAACAGCAATTTAACATGAATTTTACTATCTAACGAGACCATTGATCCATAAAATGAAAGCAATAATCAATGTACTGTACTATAAAATAAATAAGACAGTATTGTAGATGATAAAAATAAAAATTAATTTCCCCCCCTTACCTGTACTGATGATAGCCATTGTTTGGATGGGGGGGGGAGCTTTTATCCATTTCCGCAGTCACACAATCAGTCAATCAATCAATCAATCAATCAATCAGTAGCTGAACTGAGTTCCACACAGCCACAAAAACAAATTAACCGAAAAAGCCTCAAAAACAAAAACGCTAAATAGCAAAAACAAAAGCGCCAAACTTAATCCGTTCCAGAAGTCCGTTTTGACTTCCGAAATGTTCAAAAACCAAGCCGCAGCTTCTGATTGGTGCAGGTGTCCCGGAAACAATAGCCGACAGCCACATCGGGCGTTTGGCTCCCGAAAAAAACGTTCGAAAACCAGAACATCTACTTCCGGGTTTTCGGCGTTTGAGAACCAAGTTACCACTGTACTTGGGGGTTGAGGACTCAACTGTACTGGAGGTTTTCAAGCAGAAGTTGGATATCCAGCGACTGCAGGAGATTGGAACTCGCTCCCCCAGGAGGCAGGGAGGGCCACAAACCTGGATGGCTTTGAGAGGATTGGACAAATTCGCGGAGAGCAATCGATGGCTACTAGCCAGGTTGACTATGCCCTGCCTTCATGGTCAGAGGCAGCAATGATTCTGAAGACCAGGAGCTGGAACCCGCAGGAGGGGAGTGTGCGCTCTGTGTTCGAATCCTGCTTGTAGATTCCCCATGATGGGCATCCGGCTGGCCCCTGTGAGAATAGGATGCTGGACTAGATGGGTCATTGGTCGGATCCAGCAGCCTCTTATTTTGGATGACCTTTGGGTCCCTTCCAACTCCACGATACTGATTCTATGAGAGTCGCTGCAGGAAGCAGGCCTCTTAATATTCCTTTTTTTCAGCCAGGACAGCCAATTCACCCCAGGCCCTGCCTTGTGGGAAAACCCACCACCCCATCAGGCACAGAATACTAGAACTCATCGGCACGCAACGAAGCCGAACGTTGGAATATTTGGGACAGATATGCAATGTAATGTTAAACTGCGGAACTACCTCGCACAGGAGGCAGTGATGGCCAACAACTTGGGATGGCTTTAGCAGGCATGGCCAAACTTGGCCCTCCAGCCGTTTTGGAACTACAACTCCCATCATCCCTAGCTAACAGCACCAGCTGTCAGGGATGATGGGAATTGTAGTCCCAAAACAGCTGGAGGGCCACGTTTGGGCCATGCCTGCTTTAAGAGAATTAGACAAATTCAGGGAGTGTAACGTCATCAATGGCTACTAACCATGATGGCTCTGCTCTGCCTCAGGCAGCAATGCTTCTGAAGACCCGTTGCTGGAGACCTTAGGAGGGGAGAGGGCTTGTGTGTTCGAATCCTGCTTGCGGGTTCCCCATCCGGTTGGCCTCTTTGACAACAGGATGCTAAACTAGATGGGACGAGGCCTGATCCAGCAGACTCTTTTAGCAAACAACTTCTTTTCCTCTCCCATTCCTTGCTTTCCCTCGCTGTCTTTTCTTCTCCCAGAAGCCTAGAGCAGGGGTAGGCAACCTAAGGCCCGTGGGCTGGATGCAGCCCAATCGCCTTCTAAATTTGGCCCATAGACAGTCCAGGAATCAGCGTGTTTTTACATGAGTAGAATGTGTCCTTTTATTTAAAATGCATCTCTGGGTTATTTGTGGGGCATAGGAATTCGTTCACCCCCCCCCAAAAAAATATAGTCCGGTCCACCACATGGTCTGAGGGACGGTGGACCGGCCCACGGCTGGAAAAGGTTGCTGACCCCTGGCCTAGAAACTAGTTATTTGCGTTACCTGCCCACATCACCACGTGTCTCCATCCAATACCTTTGCAGGTAAGGAGAAGGGGGAAATGTACTTTCCAGTTTTAAAAAAGCATTTGCCATTCGGTGTGACTCGGGACAGTCGCCTCTAGCAGGGCATGACCTTCTTTGGAGGTCTTTAAGCGGAGGCTTGACAGCCATCTGTCAGGAATGCTTTGATGGTGTTTCCTGCTTGGCAGGGGGTTGGACTGGATGGCCCTTGGGGTCTCTTCTGACTCTATGACCCACAGAAACAGAGCAGATGGCCCTTCCTTTTCTAAGCAAGCCCATATAAAACACTGGCCTGCGAGCGCTCCAGGTGGAGAACAGCCCTTTACCAAAGGTGTCATGGGCTTTGAAGACACTCGAACTCAGGATGCAAGGGAGAAATGTGCTAAGAGGAAGGCACGCTTGGCAAATCCACACCGTGATCAACTCCCGCCCAGAAACCAATGTCCCCACTGTGGAAGGACGTGTGGATCCAGAATTGGCCTCCACAGTCACTTATGGATTCATTGTTAAAACCGTGTTTATGGAAGACAATCTTATTCGGCTACGAGGGATCGCCAAGGAAGCAGCAGCTTCTAGATCTGTGGGGCATTAGCGGCTGTTGTTCCCACTTGCACAAACTGTTTTCTATGTGTTTTTTATTTGTATGGGCCTATGGCCGTAAATAAAATTCTATTCTATTCTAGATCTTGGGTCGTTCCTACAGCATGCACTTAAAGCAAGTGGTTTCCCCCCAGAGAATCCTGGCAACTGTAGTTCTGCCCTCGCAGAGCCACAATTACTATCAGCAAATGACAGTTCCCAGGAATGTGATGTAGCATGAGGACTAGAAGCCTTGGGTGGAATTTGACGTCTGGTTATGTCGAATGCCCCATCTGTACAAGCATGTATCAGTTTGCCAGACAGAATGACAACCTTCCCCTGCCCCTCACAAACTGTACTGGGGGATTCTCCTGACCGCCTATTTCAAGTGCAAGGGTGTGTGTGTTTGTGTGTGTGTGTGGAATAGCTTCACTGTGGAAGTGCTTACACAGGGCGTTCGTTGGTGAATCTTGCCCCATATTTTCTTTGAGAGAGAGACTAAGGTAAAAAAAGCAGTCTCAAGGATCATAAACTTCCCCTGCGGAAAAGGATACCACTTTTTTTCAAACGCCGCACGAAAACCCAATAGTGGCCGCCGTTCTTTCATTGCCGTTTTATTTAATTTTTTAATTTTTTTCCTTTTACATAAAAACTTCAGTAAAAATTGGATAAAGTAAAATGATTTAAGCAGTAAAATCAATCTTATCAACATAGCACGCAGCTTGCCAGAAACCCTGAGGCAGCCTGTTCGCAAATATTTACATGATAACAGAGTAACCTTGCAGAGAACGGAGGAAAAAAAAGAAAGGAAACCGAAAACGAAACAAAACAAAAAAAAACAAACCCAACCCCACCCCCTTTCTCAAAACTATTCTTACAAAGTGTTCCCATGATATCAACACATGTCGGGCTAAAAGGGGGCGGGCGGGGGTGGGAGAACTCAATATATTCACATATACGTTAAAATATGATACAGATCTCGCGGGGGGAGAGACGAGACGCGCTTTCAAGTTTGTTGCGCTTAAACAGCACCAAACGGACCGGAAGTTCCGGCTTTCCTTGCAGAGAGGGAACGAGGGGTGGGGTGAGTGAGTCACAACTGTACCATGAGGGTGGGTGTGTTTGTGCGAGTTAGTTCCCCCCCCCCAAAAAAAACTGCAGTTTCTGCATGGGCTCCTCAAACCCGACTTGGAAAGATCGAGAGAGAGAGAGAGAGCCGGAAATCCTGTGGAAAACAAAACAAAAATAAGAAGTGTCCTTGGTAGGGAAGCTCCTAGAGTGGAAGCGAGGATGCTTTTTCCTGCCGCGACCGCTACTCCAAGTCCGTGTCCTCTTTGGGCTTGTAAACGGACCCAAATTTCTGCATGTATTTCTTGATGTACTCCTTCGTCTTGTGTTTCACGTTCTCGTTGCACTCGAGGTCCTCGGGGTTTTTGCAGTACTTCAGCTCCTTGTTCATGACTCCGTGGGTCAGCTGCCGGAGAGGAGAGGAAACAGAGAGAGAGGCCGGGTTAAGGAGATTGCGGGAATCCACTGGCGAAAGCAGGGGGCGGGTCTTTGCAAAGGCGGAATTGCGCTGGGGGGGGGGGGTCAAGGCAAAGTAAGGTCCCTCGCTCAAGGGGTGCTTCGGAAAATCTGCTCCCTTTCGTGCCACCCAGGTTCAAGGGAAAAGCTCAGTCTCATCGATGGGAAGTGGGAGCGAGATTTTAGAAATAAAAAAGAGCATTGGGCGTTTGCACTGATGTTGCATCTAATGAACAGAACTCTAGTTTGTGAAAGCTTCAGTTGTGATAAATTTAAAGTGCCACAAGTCTCTCTGTTGTTAAGGGGGCCGACTCTCCTTTGTTGGGAGGTTTTTAAAACAGAGGTCAGGGATGATTAGAGGTCAGGGGGCTGGACTGGATGACCCTTGGGGGCTCATTTCAACGACACGATTCCATGTTTCTACGAAAGCTGAGAAGCAAGCATTAGTCAGTGTTACTGAGCACAGGATGTGCTTTATGTTGCCAGCGATGCTCAACATGCCTTGCAAAAGGGGCTCTTTCCCCCCCTGCTGATGGGACACGGAACGGGGCCTTCTATGTACTGGCACCCCTCTTGTGGCCCAGAGACATCTGCCAAGCCACCTGCACACTTGGCTCTTCTACCAACAGGGTAGAGGGCCCTTCCTGTTTTGATCTTTCTTCTTCCTAATTATCTGTATTGCTGCAGTGCCTTTAGGACCAGTCACACTCAGAGCAGACCCACTGAAATAAATGAAACTAAGGTCACCTGGTTTCAATGGGTCTATTCTGAGCAGGACTGATGTTGGGCATCACCCACTTATTAAAAACAACAGCCCTTTGTGCTGGTTTTTTTTAAAGTTCTTTTGTAAGCTGCTTTGTGTTGTGTCCCAATTTCGTTTTTAAAAAGCACAAGGAAGTGTGGTCCTCCTCAGAGCGAGCTTAGGGCCAACGTCCCAGCTCTAACCAGGGGAAAGAAATCAGAAAATGCTTGATACTTGACTTACTTACTTATTTATTTATTGCATTTATACCATTCGGCTGTTTTTGTTATTTTAGTCTACCAGTTAATTATTATTATTTATTTTATTACATTTATATATCACCTTTTTCTTCCAAAGGAGCTCAACGTGGTGTATGTGGTCCCTGTCCCCCCAATTTTACCCTTGCAACAACAACCCTGCAAGGTAGGTTAGGCTGAGAGATGGTGACTGGCCCAATGCCACCCAGCGACGTTCACGGCTGAGTGAGGATTTGAACCCTGGGCCTCCCAACGCTCTAACCACTACGCCACACTGCCTCTCGTTGCTTGATGGCTGGCGGGACCTTCCCTGCCATTTCCTGCTTCCAGAGCAACAGGAGCCTGACAGTCGCAAGCCAGCCGCTCTGGTCAGCGGCAGGAGAGGCTGTGGTCAACTGCAGGCCACCAACTGCCCAGGGTATCTTCAACACCACCTCGGGGCTGCTGGCTCTTGGAGCAGAGATCAGAGGCGTTGGCTGAGCGAGAGAGCGCAAGAGAGCGGCGCTCAGAAGACGGAGGGCCTCGTGCGGGTCCTCTTACAGAAGAGGAAACCTGGCACGGGCTTCAAAGGCAGCACTTTGTCTCCAAATGGTGCTGTTGGAACACACACATTTCCACTCTTTAAGCTCAAAGGCACACAGAGTTTCTTTCCCCTCTCTCCGGCCCCCACGCATATGGCACTTTCCGCCTGCCTGCTCCAGGTTTCTTTATCCCATCTGCAACTCAAGCCCTCCGTCCTCAGCCAGCAAGTCTCTGCAACCATCTTGCCTTGCAAGCAGCCAGGTGGATTCCGAGGCGCTCTTGCTTTGGAAACTATTCCCCCTCTCCGCAAATCAGGGAGAAGTGGAATCGCTTTCTGAGCCAGAGGAGTTTCACCGGTGGTAGCTCCTCCCGATGCAAACTCGCAAAGATGCTCCTCATGGATTTGTCTAGGGACCTGGTCTTCAAGAGATGCCCCTGGGGGAAATGGGAGCAAATGCCCAATCCTGTGGGGCACCCCTGAAGCAAGAAGGTCCCTCCAGTATTCCCAAGGTCAGGCCTTCTTCTGCAGCTCAGCTTTTAACCCAGGTTTCCCCCCACCCTCCAGGCTTCCTTCCCCTTAAAGCTCATTTCCTGGACTCAGCTTGGCCGGGGTCGCGGGCAGCTCGAGTGCAAACGGAGATGGAGCAAAAAGCATGCCATACCTTCCGTGCAAGGTGCTTGAAATCTTCGGTTGTGGTTATCCGCCCAACTTTGCAGTCTGGTTTGCGGTAGGGGTTCAGGCATTGCACGATGAACTGAGACATCTGGAGAAAAGGGGAGGGGACGTTAATGATAATTCTTAGTTAGAGCCACTGACAATTTCTCCCTAACTCAGCAAGAGAAGAGGGAGGGAGGGAGAAAGAAAGAAAGTGCAGGAGCTATTGGGATGCATGAGAAAACCTTGCTTGAAACATCTTCTCAGTACAGTCAGTACATTGGTTTTCGAACAGAATGCATTCCAGGAGGTCCGTTCAACTTGCAAAACGTTCCAAAACCAAGGCGAGGCTCCCAATTGCGCAGGTGCGCCGGGGGGAAATAGCAGAAGCCGCATCGGACGTTCAGCTTCCGAAAAAAAAAACCCGTTTGAAAACCACTTCCAGGTTTCCATTGTTCGGGAGCCGAAACGTACGAGTACCAAGGCGTTTGACAACCAAGGCACGACTGTGTATCATTTGGAAACTTGGTCCAGGACAAATTGCTAACCACTGCAAGAATGTTGGGGTGGTATCCAATTAAGTGTTACTCCAAGTAGACCCATTGCTATTAACAGCCCTTGGTCATTGCTTACTAATTCAACTGGCCAACTCAAAGTAAAACTTTGTTGACTACCACCCCTTAATCTGGCACTACTCTGGATCTTTCTCAAACTCCCACTAATTCAAAGGGCGCAGGAGGAACCCACCCTCCGCAGAACTCCTCTGGGGCCTCACCTCCTTTCGAAACACTTCCTTGCTCTTCTTTGCCAGCTCGCTGGAAGTGTCTGCTTCTGCCGTTTTGGGTTTTTTGGAAGACTGGAAAGAGACGGAAAGGATAGAGGATTCATTTTTGGAGGTGCCGGTTTCATTTCACAGAGAGAATGAAATGCATGTGATGGCCCATGCGTTCTTTCCCTTCTTAGCCTAAGCAGCAGAAGACTGGAGCAGATCTGTTAAGTTACACGTCAGCTGAGACAGAGAGAAATTTGGAGACACCTGGCCTGGGAATTCAGAACATTCAGACCCACACTTTGCATGATGAGGTCACGTTATTTCAGGGGAGCACATGTTGACAAGAGGGTGCAGCTCAGAGAGGAATCCTCAAACTTCTCATGCTGGGTTGGATCCTAGGTTATGAAAGATTAGCAGCTGGTGGGATCAGAGCCCTGGTTTGAGGGGCCCAGTGACAGAAAATAAGGTGCTGACTTATACAGTCAAACCACAGACTTATGACAAATGCACAGATAATTTTGCTACTCAGCACTGACGAGAGGAATAAATTCTGCTTAATTTAAGGTGCTTTAATTTATTCTACAATGATGTATAGATGGACAGCCTTACATTGCCACCAGGCATGCAAATACGTTTCTCAGATTGATTACGCTTTACACGGCACCAGCTGAGTCCATGGCATCTCGCAAAGCTGCACAGGCAAAGACAGACAAGTCCTTGCCACCCAACAGCTTACAGTCAAAAATAGACAGCAGGGAAAACAACAGATGTAAGGGGAGTAATTTGGTTTGTTTCAGCTGCACGGCATTCTTGCCAAGTTTGGGGAGCAAAAATTCTTAGAGCAGTTTCTCAAGAGTCTGAAACAGTGCCTTTTGTTGAAATGTGTCCAAAATAGACTACAAAATTGAGATTTGAAATGCTTATTGAGTTCTGCAGGAAACCTTTCAGTTCCCTAGGGATTTCCCATTTAATACATTTGCTTTTTCCGGATCATTAGGTTTAAATTATTCCATAACGAATGCTTTTTCCCCAGTTACAGGTAGGTAGAGGTGTTGGTCTGCCATAGTCAAAACAAAATAAAAAATAAAAAAGATTCCTTCCAGTAGCACCTTAGAGACCAGCTAAGTTTGTTCTTGGTATGAGCTTTCGTGTGCACAGCTGAAGGGCATTGGTTTGGGGAAAGCCAATGTAGTCCACCTGACGCCCCCTCCCTGTTAGTTATTTGCCATCACTTTCAGAAGGTCTTTCTCAACATCTTATGCTATCAATCTTGTAAATAAGTGGAGCGGACTAGAGGTTAAGAGAGGTGCCCAGCGCCACCCAGCAAGCCTGCGGCTGGGTTCAAAGTGGGTCCTGGTCTCCGGCCTCCAGCACTTTGCTCCTGGGCCAGACAAGTCCTTGAAACACAAAACTGAAACCGGACCTCCAGGACTCTATTAACTGCTCAATGAAAACGAAGCTTAATTCCCGCCCCGCCCCCCAGCCAAATGTCTGCCCCGTTTCCTGGGTACACCAAGGAGGAGTCAGCAAGCAAGCTAGAGCTCTTGTTTCGCTGCACCCCACCCCCGGCCAGTTCCCCAAACATATAATTTACAACCTCTAGGCTGATTCTGTACTCGTCCTACAGCAGAAGAGAGATGCAAACTCCCTCTCTTTGTTGATGTAAGTGAACATCCCTCCTTCCTGCTTACATGCATGCAATGAGGAAAAGGCTTAGTTGTGAGAGCTGGGCAATTTGGAGACAAGTGACTAATTCACAGGGGCTGAACTTCTGCAGTCAAATAATGAAGCCAAATAATGGCACAAGCTTCCAGAATTGTAGTGGCAAACCATGGTTTACAGCTGCTTTCCTGCTCTCATTTTCTTTTCTTTTTTGTCAATGCTCTTTATTGGTTTCATTCGATATTACATATATTCCGTTCATCATCAGAGATAACATAGAATACAAATAAAAAGAAAAAATCATGAAAAAACACCCATACCTAACAAAAACGACCAACACCATAAATCTCTGTACCTTTAAGTCGTAAATAAATAATCTACTTTTCTAATATGACTTCCGTCTACCTCACTACAGGTCCTTTCTTCCTTTTTTTTTAAAAAAACTGTCCTTTTCCACCTTATCAATCATCGGCATTATATACATTACATTATCCATCTGTCTTGCAATTTGCGAAAATTAATTGAAGCACACCAAGGATTTTATTTGGGAGCAATTTTTTTTAAAGTACCCTCCATAGCAATCCCACTGTGAGGTTGTGAGCTTTCAGGGTTAATAGCTTTGCAGTTTTCGCCCTGCCCACAGGGCTGACGTTTCATATACGGGTATCTCTGTGTAATGTGAAACTCTTGTTTGCCAGTTTCTGTTTTGTCCGGAGTCGAAATGAGTCGCAATGTCTGCACTCTTGCCCACTCTTTAAAAAAAAATAATTGAGGGGGGGTTGCTTGATTCCTGATTATTTCTCTCATTTTGCATCCGTTCAGCGCTCCAGCCTCCTGGTGCAGATGCTGTCAGAGTGGAAGCAACAGCACCATGGCTTGCAGGCGTACCTCTAGCCACAAGCAGATTCTGGTTTGCCACCTGAGCACCAACAGGGCTCGGCACATTACCATTATAACATGCAACTATCAGTTCTATACTACCTTTTGTCTGGAGGTTTATGCAACCAGTCTGGGCAGATCAGCTCTGCGGCCTATTAGAAAGCTTAACTTCATTTTCCATGTCTGGAGGAGATAAATCACCTTTCCCATTGTTTGAGCTAAGAACCTATACTTATCCTTAGTTTGCTAGGAACAAGTTGAGTTACTAGCACACAGGCAGTTTCACCCGCCAGTCAGGTGAACTCACCTTCATGGGGTTTTCGTCGTAAGTTGGGGTTCCAAGATCCATTTCAGCTTCGTGCTCAAGGCTGGCATCATCTTCCGGACTGTCCCAGTTTGGAGGGTCCCACTGGGTTTGCCTACAAAAAGGAGAAGAAGAGTTTTTTGGATTTGATATCCCGCTTTATCATTACCCAAAGGAGTCTCAAAGCGGCTCACATTCTCCTTTCCCTTCCTCCCCCTTTTGTGAGGTGAGTGGGGCTGAGAGACTTCAGAGAAGTGTGACTAGCCCAAGGCCACCCAGCAGCTGCATGTGGAGGAAAGGAGATGCGAACACGGTTCACCAAATTACGAGCCTACTGCTCTTAACCACTAGGCCACACTGACTCTCAGTGTTCATGATCCATGAACAAGAAAGACTTCTCTAACCCCAAAGACAACCAGGACGCCACAGTGCTATATTATGCCACCAGCAAAGGCGTAGTACAACTCAAGCAACACATTGGCGAAGATAATACACACAATTATAACCTAGATTATATACATTGTTTATCGATTTTATAAGGCAAAGACAAATCCTGACACAATGCAACAGAAATTTACGAACTACCCCCACTGAAATTAACTTATAAAGTCTGGTTTCACTAGGTTTTTCCAAGTGCTTAATCTGTTTTTTGTTTTCTTGGTGTTTGTACGTAAGTTCATGAAGATTCCAACTACAGGTAAGTTTGACGCTGTTCACAACGACCGAGGGATGCTGATGAAAGACAGGGTACCGGCGTTCTGCACCTGTTCCGCCCTTGCAGTCCAAAGAGTTACAAGACCGATACGCCCCCATTGGGGCCCATTCATTGGGGCTTGTAGATAACACACTCCCTTGGCAGTTTTGGGCTTCTTCAATGATATATTCTTGTTGCCTTGATACATGTACTGATGGGCGCATTTTGCTCCTCCTGCAGGCTTTGCAGGTCTGATCCCGCACCCCAGCCTCGCAAAGCAGCCCTGCCCCCTTCCAAGAACCCCAAACTGATGGATCGGAAGGGTGCGTGCCTGCCCTGCTGTATCACCCTCACATCACCCTTCCAGCCTGCACAAAGCGAGGGTGAGGCTAGGATCGAAGGGCGCATGGCTGCTGCATCCTTCTCATGCCACCCTCCCTGAGCTGCTCGCGTTGGCAGCGAGGGACTGGGCTGGTGAATGCCGCCCCCAGGCACACACGTACCCACCCTGGGCACCATGAAGACACCCTCTGTCCCTGGCCGCCAGCTGTAAGGAACAGCCAAGGTTTGAATTCTCAAAGGAAATCCTGTCCGAATATGTGACGTGGGAAGGGCTTTCTGGAGGGACTCAGAAGAAAGCAAGTGCTCTCTCTTACAACGGCTCCTCAAAGCATAAAAAGCTAGCTAGCGCCAGATGTCTGAATATCTGGTTTCTCTTAATGCACATGTTCAACAGTGATCAGCACCAATTCTAAGGGAAGAAGCGGCCTAAGGAACAAAATAAAGTCGTCGGTGAATACTAGCCTTGAAGCCAGCTGCCTCTCAGCAAGGTGACCTGTAGTGGGATGTGAATGCTGCTGTAAGGAAGGTTTCTGATTAAAGCTTTAGGTCTCTGGCTTAAGAAAAATGCTGTATCTGAGCATAGTGGGCCAAAAGATAGTGAGGCAAGTACTTTTTTTTAAAAAAAAGGGGGAGTTCTAATGCTCTTAACTTGGCCGAACAAACCAGACACCTTGCATTTCCTGCCACAAAGGTTGCGCTGACCCCACAATCAATGCTGTGTGCACTACAGAACAGGCAGGGGCAAAGTCGGGGGTTTCTGTGGGTTGAGAGGCTTCAAGGTCAACAGGCTGTGGGTCTCCTCCTCCTCGCCTCAAAGCCACCGTATAAGATGTGCCTTACGTTCTCAAATGATAAGTGTTTCAGAAAGTGATTCCCTAGCAGCTCAGTTCAGGTTTCCGTGCACCCAGATCCTCCCCATCATGTGAAATACCCAAAAAGAACAGACATTTTTTTAAAAAAAGACAACAACAGGTTGCTGCAGGCGTAAATAGCAGAACAAACACGAAGAGGTCGCTGACCTGGTGGCCACGTGATAGTAGTAGATCTTCCCCTCAGGATCTCGGGCGGTTTTCCAGTTTGGAGGGAGGACAATGGTTTTGGGTTTGGGAGGAGATGGCGGGGGCAGGTCCAAGAGGTTGTTGGTGACCACCAGCTCCGGCTGGAAGGGGGAAGGCAAGGAGAGAAAACATGGAAAACGCTGATCAGTAACAGCGGAACTGAAAGAGGGCCAAACACATCAACAAAAAGGAGATAAGTGGAGCATTTTCTTAAGCGAGGTGAGTAAGGACCACAGTCCCTTCCTGATTAACCTTGAATCTTCTGCTATTGTCCTAAGCTCAATCATTTTTCAGAACATTTGTTTTTAAAAAACAAAAAACACCTCTCCAAGGATCCAGAAATAGCGACACTGATGTGAAGCGCTATATTTGAGAACAAAGCTGCCCATAATCTTTCAACTCTCTGCTTTCTTCTTAGTTTTATAAAACAGAGTTAGAGCCACTTGGCTACAATCTTCCAATGCAGAAAGCATTTTTATTAGGAAATCACAGGAAATCGCACACACGTCATTCACAAGCCAATTTTTATGCATCTTCTTCTACTTTTGGTAGTTGAACCTGCTAAAGTTTTTAAACACGCACCCAGAGAAAGGTTGTGTTATGTTGGAGAAAACAGATCACAGAGCCAAGACAATGAGAACTGTGTTTTTCATTCCTGCAATTGCACAAATGATGTCAGATTTTCAAATAGGCATTTCAGTGACCACCCCTTTCACTTGAAAAACTGGACCTAATCTTTCATCTGGCAACTTGTGAGAGCGGAAACTTTTGAGAAGGTTCAATTCCAGTTGGCTAAGAGGAGGCCCTTCTGTAAGTCCAAGAAGACCACACTCCCCAAGCCTTACCTGCTGCATAGGTGGAGGCTGTCCTGTGGCTACAATAGTTGTCACTGCCGTCGTAGGCTGCACCACAACGCCCTGGGGATGAGCAGTGTAAATCTGCTGCCCCTGGATATACTGGAGACCTGGCTGTGCGTAGCTCTAGGGAGAAAACAAGAGAGCAGTGGGAGAGTTATTTGGAGAACCCCACTAGTGCTTCTGAAGGAGGGGAGGAGAAAACAACAGCTTCTTCAAGACAAAGAGCTGGGTGTCTTCCCTACTGCACTGTAACTATTTCTATTGATGCTTCTTGCACCCTAGAAGCTCCTGATGAACCTATTCAACTGCAGGCACACAGGATTACTAAGGTGCCAAGGGGACAGAGAAGACACGGGCCCACAGATCTCTTCCCTTGCCAATTTCCGCCTCTCTCTGCCAAGCGGGCAGTAGATATTTATTTATTTATTTCATAAAATTTATATACCACTTGTCCGTAAAGAAACCTCAAAGTGGTTTATGAAGGACAAACGGTGAAATTAAAAGGGTGTGTGTGTGTGAAATCCACAATCATATTTTAAAACATACAAAAGTTAAGACACTGAGGCAGATTAAAATGACACCAACTTTTCTAAGCCTCTGGGTAGGCTTGGCTAAACAACGACGTTTTTAGCAGGTGCCGAAAGCAGAACAGTGTTCTCAGTAACTGTGCTCCCAATAGACAAGGAGTTCTCAATACGCAGGCAGCGCCACACTAAATGGCTGAGTTCTTACAAAGTCAGAACGAGTATTATGTGGTGCACACAGCAGTGCCAATTCCACTGGGCACATGTGGTAAACCGGTCCCAAGTCCTTAAGGGCTTTATATAGCAAAAGTAACACCTTGAACTTGGCTCGGTAGCAAATTGGCTACAAGTGCAGATCTCCGAGCAGAGGTGTGATGCGCTGACAAGGCCTTGCTCCTGCCAGCAACTGTGCTGCAGCATTCTGCACTAACTGCAGCTTCTGGATCATGTGCGAGGAGACAGAAACCTCTGCCCAACATTACTGAGTAGTGAGTATGGAACGGAGCATCTTAAAAAACAACAACTCTTGTTTCCCAAAATGCAATGGACCATTGCACTTCTTAAGCCTTGAAGAGCACACCTTTGTGAAGGTTGTGTCAAAAAACAAAATCCCTTGGGGCCACTGCACTGTGCAATTTACCTGCACGATGGGTGGCGTGGACTGCGAGTAGGGCGAGGCGACTCCATAAACAGCCTGGCAGGCCTGCCCTTGGTAGTAGATGGCCGGCTGGGACTGGGCTGGAGAATAGGGCGGCTGCACTGCTACTGTCTGCTGGCTGGAATCCCAGACTCCATAGCTTTGTCCTTGCACTGGGGCCGGCACCGGCAAGACCGCGACGCTCTGCTCCTGGTGGACCACCGGGTCGCCCTGCGCTACGTACTGCGGGGTGGACACCTCCAGGGTGCCTGCTGCTACGTGCTGGACGACGGGCACCGGCTGAGGGGCGGCCAGGGCCGTCTCAATGGTGTGCCCGACCAAAGTCTGAGGGTGCTGCTCGTAGGCAGCCGGGGAGCACATGGGGTCCATGCTCGGGGTGGGGAGCAGCACCTTCCCGGCATTGGGGTTGCTGGGGTCCACGTAGGCCTGCATGGGGTAGCCAGGCGGGTAGCCCATGAAGGCCTGGTGTGCGACGCTGTAGCCCAGGGAGTCGTAGGGAAGAGGGGAGGCCATCCCGAGGGTTTGCAGCTGCTGCTGCTGCTGCTTCTGGGCCTCGCGCTGTGCAACCTCCTGCTCAAAGAGCTTCCGGCGTTCCTCTGTGGACAGCTTGTTGCGGTCCTTGATCCGGACTTTCTTCTTGGAGGTGGTGGCTGGTGTGTCATATCTGGGGGAGAGGAGGTGAAGAGAGTGTCAAACAATCCTGGCCCCCCACGTACCTGATGAATTCTTAGCCGCCACTGCTATGATCCCATGGCTATTAGCCTGGGGTAGCCTGGCGTGCTCTGGTCCATGGGGTCACGAAGAGTCGGACTCGACTGAACAACAAAAAGCGGGGAAATGCCAGCATAGCATTGTGGCTGGCTGTGAATTCATTATTATTGTTAATTATTATTATTATTATTAAAATTTGCATACTGCCCTTCATCCGAGGATCTCAGGGCAGTTTGCAGCATAGGAATACAAGTTAAAAACACAAAATGAATATAGAAGCAAGAACAAATCAAACCAATAACTCCTCGCCCAACACACACAGGTGAGGGTTAGGCAAGTCACTTAGGCAAGACTTTAGGCTGCTGGATAAAGCCAAAGGCCCATCTAGTCTTGCATCATGTTCTTACAGTGGGTGACTTGAAGTCTATGGGAAGCCTGAAAGCAGGAACTGGCATCCTTTGGGAGGAAGAACATCATCATCATCATCATCATGATCATCATCAAACCTAGCTTTCAGGTGCTGAAATGAAACCAATTGCAGGAACAGGGACCTAGCCACTTTTGTCTGCTTTGTTTAGATTCAATTTCATATTCATTTTTAATTGTCTGCTACCTCCCTAAGCCTTCCGGAGGAGTGGATAAATGGCAGGGATGGAGGAGCTTCTCCCCTAATGTCTTTGCTGCAGCCCAGCCCAGGCAGAGATTCGTTTTGCTCCTTCATTGCCTCTCCCGCTCTCAACTTGAAAATGGGCTCTCTTTTGCTGCCACCAGCGCAAAGCAACCACCACCAATGCAAAAACAAACCACAAACCAAACCACAAGTTCTTCATTTGCATTGGTGGGAAAACAAGCGTTAAGCCAAGGAAATGCACACTAAATGGTATTATATGGAACTTTTGAATGGTCGTTGGCTTCTTAATCAGTTCCACTTGCTTTGGATTTCTTTTAAAATGTTGTCTGTTTATATTTCAAAAAGTACGTTGCAGAAACGATGGGACTGCCATAAATATTCTTCTAGGCTTATGGAGACTCAGTAGTAACCCCGCCCCCCAAACTCTTCAAAAATATTTTTTTTAAAAAAGAAGTGGAGAGAGAGAGATATGTTGCTAATGCAAACAATGCAATTAGGCATTAAGAAGAATTGGGAGCGGAAGCAAGGATGACCCGTTGTGACCAAGGATGTGCATAAAAAAAACAGGATTCTGAACGTGTTCAGAATCAGGGAACTGAGCATTGAGAGGTTTTAATAGTAAATTTCAAGGGCTTTAACGGTTTGGAAAGACAAGTGTGAAAAGAAATGGGCAATGCATGGTGAAATCTAAGCTTTGGAGGAAAGGAATGTGGGTAGGGAACAGAATTTACAGGGGCCCAGCCTCTTAAGAGATCTCCTTGCCCATTCTCATGATTAACAGAACAAGCAGAGTAAGTTGTGCTAAATAGACCAACATCCATTTATAGCCCCAAGCCAGGGTTTTGTTTTTTTTTTTTTTAAAAAAACAACAACAAACCTGGGCAAAACAGATTTATTTCCTGTGCAATCAGTGCTCCAAGATTGAGGGAGCCTCCATGCCGGGTGGAGTTATGAAAAGGTTGACATGTAGAGTTTGAAAAACCAGTGTGAAAAGCCACGTCAAACCATGGTTTCTGGTTCTGGTTTGCTGGCCAATGTCTAGAGAACGGATTTTCAAACACCGAACAATAGATTAAGCATTGTTCAGCAAGGCTTGGCCCTATGTGAGCCATTGCTGGTGGTCTTCGGAGAAGGAGCACAGAGCATCTAATTAAACCTCTCTCTCCGTTTGGATATTATCACTCTATGATTTCAAACCAAGAAGCTCAGAACCCAAAGCCTTTATCTGGAGTCGTTTAAAAAGAAGAAGAAAACCACTTGCCTGTCATCTGGTCGTTTGGTGCCTCGTTCATACGCCGATGGAGGTGACAAAGAATCCCTGCGTTTTTTCTTTTCCTTGCTCTGACTTTGCCTTTCGGGGTCTCGTTCTCTGCTCAGGTTTTTTGGGGTAGCGGCTGGGTCTCGGCCTGCTGACTCTCTCCCACGATCTGCTGTCAAAAACAGGCAGAAGTTGTTAGCATGGCTTATGTCATCCACCAGAGGCGCAAGATCTGCCCAGATCAAAGATTTCCTAGTTAAGATTTCCTACCCATGGCAGGAAAGTTATCTATACAAGGTACGATCCAGCCAAACTTAAGCCATTTTAAGTGCCAATTATTTCGGAATGCTAAACTCTTCTTTGTATGAATTTCATGCAATACTGAAGTGCATAACACTGGGTGGATTCTCCCTATTAGTGTTTTAGATCTAACAAGAGGTTTTGATTTTATTTTTAAAAAATCCTCATAATACAGTTCTACAAAAGCTTTTAAAATTCCTGTTTACCTGCTTAAGAAAACGACTGTGGTTCAGACATCATGATAAACCACAGCAAGCCTCGGGCTCACCTCATTCTCCTTTGGTGTAGCCACAAGGAGTCTGAAGGCGTTTGCTTCTGTTCTTGATTAACCTCAGCTTATCGTTTTGTCCATTTGAAGTGGGTTTGTTTCAAACAAACCATAGTTGAGATTTAGAGCAGCTTGTCAAGTAAGGACAAAAAGAGAAGCTGCAGTTAAATCTTTAAAAAGCGTACAAATGCCTTGCAGCTACATTGAAAAGGAGCAGCCGCACAGGATTTAGCAAGTCTGAGGCTTCCTTCAGCTTTTTTCTGTTATGATAAACCATGGTTTTCAGGTCAATGTGATACTATATAATATTCTGTTTTAACTCAAGTTTGATTCCCAGCCTCCTGCCTCCATTTATGCCAGAAAGCCTTAAATTTCTGGGCAGAACTGACAGATCTGAAGCTGCAATAAACTGGAGGTACACATGCAGTATTTCTAATCTTGGCCAAATTCCAGACTATGCAGAAAGTCTCTAAACCTGGAGAATTACAACACTATGCCATTTACTTCTTTGTTCTGTCCCAAATAATCATTTGTAAATTGGCAGCCCTCATGGACCTGTACTCGAATGTAGAATATTGTTCTCAGTGTGGAGAAGCGAGAAATGTATGTGTGTGGGAGAGACAGCAGCCAACCCAAGGAACTCGCAGAGCAATTCTGTGCACGTCAATAATCCAGATGTCGAGAATATTTAGTTCCAAGTAAAGGGGCAAAGGATTGAGCAAGGGTTTTAACAATCAACACACTCTTCGTTGGCTCTTGGGAGCTGCTACACACACAACAGTTTTCTTTATTAAGAGACGGCGTTATGAAATCAGGAGATCCCTGATGCAAATGTCTTTTTTTTTTTTTTAAACAGAATTTATTCGCATTTTCATAATATAACACAAACCCAACCCCACACCTACAAATACAAAAACAAATACAGATACACATAATGTCAGGATTTTTCTTCTTATTTGTATACCTTACAAAAAAAAAAATTCTACTTCTGAATCTTGACGTTTGACTTCCCCCGCCTTCTCACCTTCGGTTTTAAATCAATATACTATTTCCTTAACAACTTTTCTCTATAAAAAAAATTAACTTTACTTAAAAATAACACAATTATCTTGCTCTTTCTATTATAACCTAAATCATAACCAAATATTCTTATAACTAAACTTATTTCTTCTATCCTTTATCATGCTGCATTTGACTTAAGATTCAATATCTCCTTGCTTATTTAAAATAAACTTATAATTGACAGACTTCACACTCCGATCTCGGATACCATGACAGACCATTTGGATTATACATTTAATACTTCAACCCACTCCCCCTCTGTCCATTGTCTTTTTCTGTCTTTCCCCAGAACCGGATCTCCAATTGTCTTCTTCTGAGTGTCCACAGATCCAGGCAGCATTCGCAACAAACCTTGCATCGAGCTTCAGGGTGTTCATCACTTCCTTTCTGGGCTCCTCCGTTTCTTTGTGCCATACTTCTTCTTCTTGTAGAAATCTTAATTCCATGTCCCTTGCCCCCGAGCTGCCACCTCGGAGTCTGGATATTATGAGTTTTCCCGTTCCAGGGCTGCCACCCCCAGAAATCGGTTCCTTTTCCCGGAGTTGCCCAGCCATTTCGAACCATTCTTCAAACACCCCTCCCAGCTCTTTGCCAAGGTTTGATTCCATTGTATAAATCTTTTGAGAAGCCTCCTCTGTGGAAAGTAAATCCTTTTTGTTTATAATTCCACTCAAAATTTGTAGTTTCCGATTGAGCAGTTCCAGCTTCAAGACAGTGAGCATTTCCTCATCCTTTAAACCAGAGTTCAATACCAGTGCAAACACAAAGTCCAGCATTTTAGAAGGGAGAGTGAGTATCAAGTTTCAGTTCCTGTCTCTTCCTTCCTTTGTTTCAATTTTTTCCCACGACAGTCCAAGTCGTCGCCATTTCTCCGAAGCCGGAGTATAAAGACCAAAACTTCAAATGGAGATATTTTTTCCCCAGTTAACCCCCGAAGGGAAATCTCAACAGTCTCAGTTTTCAAATTCCAGATACTTTCTATCGATTATTGTAGCAGCAGTCACTTAAACAGTTAATTTCTTTCATCTCCCGAAGGGAGGGAGGCGGGCTGCCTTTCTTCTTTCCCCCAGATCGTTCCAAGAATACAAAGAGTCAATCAAATACTCACAGCCTCTGGGTTCTTATCAGCTCGTTAAAGACAGGTAGAACTTAGACGCTCATCACAGGCTTTGTCGCCGCATTTACATCCCGGTTGGGGCATGTCCCCTATAGCCCGGCTCCGTCGTCCCTTCACCCCCACTCCCCCTTTACAGGGGGAGCGGGGGAAGGGTTCGGAGCCACAATGGGCACAGCCGGGGAGCCCAGGGTGCGGGACGCTCTTCCCGCACCCCAACCGGAGCCCCGCTATGCGGTGGCAGGGCTCCTAACCCCCGGGATGGACTGGGCGCTTCGCAACCGAAGCAGCCCACGACCACCCGCAATGGCGTCGCCGCCGGAAGTCCGCAAATGTCACCTCCGCTGTGAATTCACTACGTGACCTTCGGGCAAGTCATAGCTTTAGTTCCTCTCCCTGACCCCCCTAAATCTGATCTGAAACATGGAGATAATAATACTGACCTACCATACAGAAGTGAGCCAAAAGAATCACACTAAGGTAATTTATATGGGGTGCTTTCAACACCGTCAATCGTAAATCATTATATAAGTCTCGTCTGTACACCTGAAGGCAAGCTACGTTAGCTCATGTATTTAAATATTTAACAAAATGTATATACTGTTTGATTGTACGTAAACCCCTAAATGGATTACAAAACAACCCAAATGTTAAAACTGTCAGTAAAAGACAAAGTTAAAAAGGTTTTTTTTTTTTCTTAAATACAAGAAACAAGTTAAAAACAAGTTAAAACACTTGCCAATTTCTACGTTTCTGCATAGGCTTGTCTAAAAGGTCCTTAAAAAGGGTACAGAGAAGATACCTGGCTGATGCTGATATATTTTATTTAACAAAATATATATAAGGATTTATGGGATGCGGGTGGTGCTGTGGTCTAAACCACAGAGCCTAAGGCTTGCCGATCAGAAGGTCGGCAGTTCGAATCCCCGCAAAAGGGTGAGCTCCTGTTGTTTGGTCCCAGCTCCTGTCAACCTAGCAGTTCGAAAGCACGTCAAAGTTCAAGTGGATAAATAGGTACTGCTCCAGCGGCGTTTCTGTGCGCTGCTCTGGTTCGCCAGAACTGGCTTAGTCATGCTGGCCACATGACCCGGAAGCTGTCTGCAGACGAACACTGGCTCCCTTAGCCCATAGAGCGAGATGAGTGCAACAACCCCAGAGTCGTTCACGACTGGACCTAACAGTCAGGGGTACCTTTACCTTTAGCTATATATAAAGATTTATATTTAAATGTAGACATATTGACTTGCAAGGAACTCTGAGAAAAGGGAATTATTTTTTGCTCCTACTAAGGAGCAAGTGCTGATTAACACCAGAGCTTGAACCACGTGCCACCTCTAAGCCTGTCCTCCTCTTAGGTCTCAGGGAAGTCTGCTGTGGTCAAACAAGGCTATGCTGTTTCAGTAGAGCCACAGGAAGAGAGCAACGAAGGAAGAGAAGGATAGAACAAAGGAGCATCCCCATGAAGTCACGCAGTGCTACTGAATCACAGAGTGCTTTTAAGGAAGTTCTGCTCAAAAGTCCTGGAGGATTATGCTCTGACGGGGGCTTTCAGTGCAATGTTTTTGTAATCAATGGCCTTCTTCTCAACCTGATCAATACCCAAAGAAGGGCATCCATGAGTACATACCAGTGGTCTCCTTTTCTGCTTGACTCTTCTTCGGGATCCTGTACACCTCCTGCAAAAACAAGTCACAGAAACGAAGTCAGGTTCGGCGGCTGATTCAGGCCAAATTCATACGCACAGGGCACATGAAGGCATCACAACTACAGAATCCCAAGCACTTCCTCAAAGATATTTAAAGACCATGGCTGCAACCAAGTGATCCTTCAAGCCATGGCTTGAGAAAACTGCAAATGAATCAAAAGCTTTAGCGAAAGCCCCTCCAGCTGCCTTCGTTCTTGCACTATAGTTTGGACATAATGGGAAACCATGGTTTGGATGGCGATTGTCCAGAATTACAGCCCCCACCCTGTATCAAAGAAAGAGGGTGGGAGGGGGAAGAAGGAAGAAGCTGAGGGCCATGGCTTGTTCTCAATCTTCTGACCTACAGATTAGCGCAGATGTGGGGGAGCCTGAGGGCTACATTCCCTTCTTCCAGAGGTGGGACCAGAGGCAAAAGTGAGTGGAGTAACTGAAATTATATCCATGTACAGTCATACCTCGAGTTACGATAGCTTCAGGTTGCATTTCGCACGGGTTACGAACGCGCCGCACCCGCAAATAACAGAATGGGTTACTTCCGGGTTCGGCGGTTCGTGCATGCGCTCAAAATGATGTCACGCACATGCGCAGAAGTGCCAAATCATGTTGCGCACATGCGCAGACGCAGTGCTTCAGGATACGCACGTCACGGGTTGTGAACGGGGCTCCGGAATGGATCCTGTTCACAACCAGAGGTACCACTATACAGTAGGCTAGGTTTTACACACTCATTCACCTCTTTCTATCCCCCATCCAGGTGAACAAGAGGCATAGTTCAAACACGTAATTCAACTAGGAAAAAGCAGAGTTGTGGCCTGGGGAGGGTTCAGATAGGTTGTATTCACCCCCTGGGCCTGAGGTTCTACAACTGTGGCTTAAGGATTATCTGAGTTCATTAAGAGTTAGGTGAACTGTTGTGAAGGGGGATGGAACTGTGCCCATTTGTCACCCAAAGGCATCAGTGACCCTCATCTCAGCTTTGCTTGTTCATGCCGCTGGATCAGGCACAGAGGGTCATTATCATACCTAGATTCGGAAGTGACCAACCTTGTGGGCTCCCCAACTTTCAAGGGCTGAACAGAGGGAAGAGCAAATTGCTGTCTGCGTAAGCCCTTTCTTTATACTTATTTTATCCCTATAATCTACCCCCTATGCTCAACATCAAGGCAGGATAGGGCAGGGTTAAGGATTGGGGGCGGAAGGGAAGAGAAGGAGCTTGAATGTAACATTAAATTAGTACTGGATTTGTTGTTAACAGACAGAGGATCATTTGTTGTCCTTTAAACCAAAGCGAGCGAGCGGGTGGTGATCTCCTCTGAGCCTCAGAGGAAAGGGTTAGAGAGAACAAAGTCAAGAGTCATTAATTGTAAAATTAAAACAGAAAATTAAAACTGTCCTCAGGGATGCTTGCCTGGCACCTTCATTATATATCCCTAGGTGCTAGGCAAATACTTTTCTCTTTAACCAGGCGTTTGGCTGATTAGCATTCTATGTCCTTTTGTGCTTGTGGGGAGGGTTATTGGTTTGTTTCTGTTTTTATTATGTATTTTATTTTCATTATATATATTTATTACCTATATGTTTTTGTTGTGAATCGCCCTGAGATCTTTAGATGATGGGTGGTATACAAATCAAATCAAATAATAAAGCCGAACAATTTTGAATAAGGAGGAAATGGGAGATTGCCGGCGTTAGCTTGGAGAAAGCTGAATGGAAGAATGCAAGGCTACCGTTTTAGTTTTGGGATGACTAGTTAGGGCTACATCCTGCTAATCAGCAGCAATCAGTGTGTGTGGCATTTTACAAAGTATAAGAACAGAACCCTGATGCAGGGATTGAAAGGACTTTACAATCTCTAATTTGATATCTGAAGAAGTGCGCATGCACACGAAAGCTTATACCAAGAACAACTTAGTTGGTCTCTAAGGTGCTACTGGACAATTTTTTTATATATTTTGACAAAGAAGAGTGTGCACTTATTTCCCTAGAAACAGGTGGTCCCTGCAGATGTTGTTGGACCAGCTGCAGGCAACGGTCCAGGAAGGATGGAGATTGTACACCATCAACATCCGAAAGCAGACAGGTTCCACACGAACAGATCACAGCCAGGTTCTTCAACCAGGGCAGGAAGACACCAGATCTTCCCTGGCTAAGCTGCTGAAGGGCTCAAAACCCAACTTTTGATGGTACCTTCCCTCTTAGAAGGTATCAGCCGCAGCCCCTCTTGAGCAAAGGTGGCTGCAAAGGGGGAAGGCCTCTAACACATCTTCTATTTCTCTAAGTTTGCTGGTTCAGAATTGCTGCTTCACGTGTTACAGCTGTTTGCCAAGCAATGTGTGGGGTTTTGCTTCTGACACAGCAGCTACTGGGGTGGGTAGAAACGGCTGTCAGGTCTTATTCAGCCAGTGACCCGCTGGTTAGTCACCCATGCCCTAGGACAGGTGTGGAAACCTTTGGTCCTCCAGATGTTTTTGGACTGCAACTACCACTTGCCCCAAAATGGTATGGTCAGGGATGATGGGACTTGTAGTCATGCAATATCTGGAGGGACACAGGCTCCCCATCTATGCCCCAGGAGGTTGTTGAGACCAGCATCCTGTTTTCACAGTGGCCAACCAGATGCCCATGGAAAGCCTGGAAAAGCAGGACCTCAGTGTAACAGTGTAACAGGAATCTCCCTACTTGTGATTTCCAGCAACTGGTATACAGACACATAAAGACCTCTAACCGTGGAGGAACAGCACAGACTTTATGGCTAGTAGGCACAGATAGGATTAGCCTCCATAAATTTGTCTATTCCTCTTTTAAAGCCATACAAGTTCCCAGGGGTAAGGAAATCTTCACCTAAAAAGATATGCCCTGCACAGCAATATATTTATTACCTTTGATCATTTTTATCTGGAGCTAGCAGCCTTCACTTCGTAACCTTAAGACTTCACAGTTCACAGAATTGTAGAATTGGAAAAGACCGCAAGGGTCACCTAGCTCCTGTAATGCAGGAATCTTTTCCCCCACTGTGGGGCTCAAACACACAACCATGAGATTAAGGGTCTCACACTCTGCTGACTGAGCTATCCAATTGTAACGGGCAGGGAAATAAACGCCGTCTAACTGGATCTGACCAGATAAACTCATCGAGTCCCATATGGCTCGGAGCGATTTGTCTTCCACCACAGGAACTTGCCTGAACCCTGTGGTCACCTTCTTCTGCATCTCTCCCTGCCATCTAAAGCTGGACAAGCGGTGAATGGAAGGAGGGCCTTTGTAGCAGTGGTACTCAGCTTGTTAAACACGCTTCCCAGAAAAGCTCCCCTCACCTGGCTCTAACTGATGGGCAATACTGCACAAGACAACTTCCTAAGTTCCACCTTGGTTTCCTCGTCACAGTTTCACGTTGTTACCTTTACCTTTTATTTATTTTGACTTGTGCTTTTTAAAGAAGGGTCACTGCATGCCAAATCACCTGATTTTAATACATGACCGTGCTCTCATGACTCATGATTTTCTTCCAAAATTTTTTTTTTATGTGTAGGTACCTATAAGATAACCTCAATTTTTTGGTCCAAAATTGGGTGCAGGAGAATTTTTTGAAAATTTTGATTTTCGCACGATTTAGGCTAATGCAGTTTCTGCGTCAGTTTATGGTCTCTTTCAAAATAAGGTATAAAAATGGTATTAAGTGCCACAGAAAAGAGTCACCGACCAGTCAAAGTGATTTTTTGTCATTTTATTCCCGGTAGGTTCGATAAGCCATAGCGCACAAACCACAACTAACACATGTATTTCGAAAGAGACCACAATTAGCTTTATTTTGATACCAAAATAAGCCCAATTGGTTGAAAAATAAGCAAAACAGGAGGTTTTTTCTAAACTGTGGCAGAAATTGCATTAGCTTAAATCACGCAAAAATCGAAATTTTCAAAAAATTCTCCTGCCTCCAATTTTGGACCAAAAATACCTTAAAAAATTAATTTGAGGTTATTTCATAGGTATCTACACATAATTTTTTTTGAAGAAAGTCTGAGTCATGAGAGCACGTGGCACCAGGTGATCTGGTGTGGAATAACCCAGAACTCTTCTTTCCTCGGCTTTTAAAGCAATCTTTTAGATTATTTGTGCCTCTTCCTATCTGTGGCATACATCTTAGTTTACCCAATTACAGTTGGTTTAACTAAACTCCAACCTTCCTAAAGAGACACAATATTCCTCTTCCCTTTAACTAATCCTCTTATTTATTTTACCAATTCCCACTCTAGAAATTAAATGTCTGTATTAAGACTCTTTGGGCAATTTCCACCACTCATGTGTGAGGAATCAGAGGTCCTTTCACTTCTGTGTAGGGCTTGATGGACCGGAAGACTTGTTTAGCTTCCCCACCACCTTTGAAAAACAGACATTTCCCCCAAGTTTGTTTTACACACCCTTCTGTTTCAGAATATAGTTGCCATGCAGTATAGAAACTGGTTTTTGGAGAAAAACAAGCCTGAAGCCAACTTGGACTTAATTAATGCTGCTTTCCTTTAGATCCTGGCTTCTCTCTGTGTGCCATGACTCTGTTGTAAGAATTTTAAGGTATTTTATTTATATATAATAATTGTTATTAATGTACCAAAACAAATAAGGCCACATGTCTGAAAAACAGCACAGGAAGACAGGCCTCACTCCATTTTGACTCCCAACTGACCAAGTATTTCTTTGTCTCAGGAACAAAAGGGGGGTTGCCCCTCCAGCTACTCAGCAGCCCTCTGCCTGAGTGATAATCTCTGGCATCCTGATACCTGAGTGCCAGACAAAAGGGTGTGATTAACTTGGCTGGGAAATAGGGAAATGTAAATATCTTTTGTTTCACTTGATGGGTTTTTGGTGGAGGGCAAGAGGAGACATGGGGGCAGGGTCCAGGATGCTCAGATCACTGCTAACGGACCCTCCCAATTTGTGATGTATGATGTATGGAGGGGTGGTCTTGAGCTGGAGGGGGGCAATTTCAAAAGTCTATATAGGAGCTTGCGCGCCTTTGTTCGGAGGTCTTTTGCTTGCAAAACACCCTGCTGCAGCAGTTTCTAATAAAGGGCTATCGCCTTGCTTTGGGAGATTCTGTATCGTCTCTATTTGTTCTTAGGTGCTCTTGACAGGAGGGGAGCCCTGCTGAGGCTCTCCCTCGGGTTCGTGGACTCCCTTCTGGGGCCGAACCTAATTTTTATTACAGTCTACTCAAGCTGACCTTTACCTGGTCTGAGGATACTTTAAGCCAGCCATTGTGCCAGGATAGAGGTCAACTGAGTGGAGATGCCTTAGAGCAGATATGCTTTTTCTCTTGGAATTTCTACCCACAGTAGTTTCGGGGAAGAGTTTCTTTCACGATTCCTAAATTTATTTCACACGCTGCTCCTTTCCCCCGCAATAAGCAACACCATTTTCGATGCAGGCTACTCTCTCGTTTCTATAGATTATACATCCAGGGATGACTGCTCAATAGGTTTCTCATTTGACCACTTTTCAACCCCACTTTCAAAACCCTGCATTTTCGAGAGTGCTACTACCATGTGTATGTCTTACTCAGAAGCAAGTCACGCTGAGTTTGATGGGCCTTATTCCAAGGTTAAATGCACAGGCTGCTGCCTAATTCACCAGTATTGGCTTTCTAGCTTCCTGCATTTGCTTCTACATTCCATCTCTCTTTAAATACCCTTTTTGCGGTCCTTTGTCAATTTGGGCTTAAAAAAAAACAAAAAACACCACTTGGCTCTATAATTTATGTATGCCTATTCACATTTTCTGCCGGTATTGCCAGCACCCATTCACGGTATTGCCAGCACCCATTTTAAATAATCCTGCATAATAATAACACTGCATAATAGTTACAACACCAAATGTGTAAACTGGAAAGATCAGGCTGTTTATGAGGATGAGCAATGCCACATTTTAACAAGATCAAAGCAACTCTGGGTTGAGGATTTGTTTGTAAGATTTTATGGAATGGCCCTTAAAATTCCACTGTATGTAATATTACATATGCCAATTAAATACTGTTATCTGCTTTGGGGACGTGATTAAATCTAAACCAATTAAACAAATGAAAAACTGTTGACAGAAAAACCAGTTTACGTTTGTATTTGTAACGCAGACACTGTTCTATTACTTTTCTGCTCTGTGCCCTCATCAGAAACAACTTAAATCTCCTCACTATAAAGGACAACTACTAGTCAGTTGGGATGCAGGCCAAGGCAACTTGTCTTTATTTTTGGACACAGAAGCATCCACAAAACATTTTAACATAACAAAAAATCCACGAGGGAAATATCAAACATTTTGGCTTTATACATCAACCTTATTATTGAAATCTGGAGTGACTGCTTAAGAATTATTACAAAGAAAAGCAAAGGCTCCAATATAGACTGTCTCCACATAACATACGTGGCTCTCCTGTTTTGCTAAATTTCTGAAACAAAGCATACAGAGTGGTCCAAGCAATGAACTCCTTCTTCTGCCTCACTATTGTTGCTGAAAGGCCAAATAAAAATATCTTGCAGTAGAACTGAAGGCTGAGGAAACTGTATCAAGGCTGAAAAAATTACTGCTTGAAAATAAACTTTAAAAACTTAGTACTATCAAACAAGGGGGGGGGGGAGAAATCCTTTACCCCTGGGGAAAATGAAAGATTACTCTGCAAAATGAGACACACCAATAGTGCAGGCTAGGCGAGTGAATTTATAAGTCCTATTTTCTTCCCTATTTATTTTTTTTCTTCCTCCGCAACCAACATGCTTAGCAGCCTCTTTCCGACAGCTATGGGGACTGGAGTATATTTACCCGGCAGGGTCTGTGTGTTATTCATTAACGTCTTATGCTCTTCACGCTTCCTTCATTCTGCTTTCTTCTCCCCCCCCCCCCATATTCAACTGGTTTGCACCATAAACAACAACAACAACGAAGGACACCTTATCTTTGGAACAAGCAATACAAAACCTTAGTACAGTGGTGCCCCGCTAGACGAATTTGTCTATGGGGCTGCCTCGCAAGACGAAATATTTTTTTTTCGTCTAGCGAAAACCGCGGTTTGCATTGCCGCTTCGCTAGACGAAAAACCAGCTAGACGAAAATACTCGCAGAATGAATTAGTTTCGTCTAGCGGGGCACCACTGTACACAGGAGCTGTAAACTAGTTTTTTTTAGCTTATAGATAAAACAGAAACAGACAGGGCATGGCTTTAATGCTAAAGTAATACACAGGTATGGGAGAAGAAGCTGGACAACTGCCTTCACCTTTCCATCCCTGAAGCATTCCTGGGTCTTGGGAAAGCTGCTCAACTGAACAGTCTTTGCATTGTCTTTCAGCCCAACCTACTGCCTTTCTCCCCTATGTATACTTTCCAGTTTCAGATCTGTCTTACAACAACCACCTAAGAGAGTATGAAGCCATACAAAAATCCACACGGATTTCCGTAGAAATATGCTAAAAGCTCGCTCCGCTAGTAAGCGCCTAAGTGGGCAAGGTAATTGCTTTGTCCCCCACAGCAGCAATGAGCTGTTTTGCTATTTAAGCTCTCCCCACTTACACACCTCTCTCATAACGTTTTAAAGAAGGCTTCTTCAACCTCGGCCCTCCAGATGTTTTGAGACTACAATTCCCATCATCCCTGACCACTGGGTCCTGCTAGCTAGGGATCGTGGGAGTTGTAGGCCAAAAACAACTGGAGGGCCGAGGTTGAGGAAGCTTGTTTCAAAGGCTTGAAATTCCGGGGTGCAACACCAGTTAATCTCTGCCTCTTCTAACAAATGAGTATTGGGCTTAAAAAAAAAAAAAGAATTAGAAGTTCTTGTAAACTTTTACAAGAACTAGAAGTCAGGAACCCCTCAAGCTTCCTAAATAAAAGATGCACAAACAACCTGCTTTAAAAACCCTCACCGTTTTAACCAGGAATTGGTAGTATTAAATGGGTCCAGGCCAGTTCAACATGGGCTAGTGGCATAAGAATTTAGCGTTTAGGTCTGCCAGAGAGTCCCGAAATGGGGCCCATGCCTTAAACACTGTTATGCCACACATATCCAAGGGATTATAATGCTAACATGGAGCAACTTGCCCTTAAAGCAGTTTAGCAGCTCCAGATTTGTCGCCGTCCCCCTGCTGTGCCTTTAAAGTATCTTAAGAGCAAATAGCTTGACCTGGGATCGCTATAGCTACAACCATAACCATAACCTATGCTCTTCCCTCTCTCTCAAGCATCACTGCGCAGCCCCGCGTGGAATGCCAGCACAGCCAACGGCTGCGAGGAGTTGCCACATTGGCCAACCGAAAGCAACTAAGTGGAGAAAGGAATGGGAAGGGTGCGCAGTAAATGGACCAAAATGGGGGCAGAGAGAGTAGGAGGGCAAATTACTGCCTACGGAACCATTTTTTAAAAAAAGAAACCTATAATCCCTAAGCCGCTACCAGACCGGTAACACAACCGGTACGTCTGAAGCAAAGCCTAAATCCAATAGAAAGACTAAGGAGGACTAAAACGCCACTTCTGTGTTTCTAGTCCAGAGTAAAAAGAAAAAGAGAAAGACCTTGAAACGCCCCAAAGAAATGGCTACCCCTTGAGGAAGTTCTCATTTCCAGGTTAACTCTGATCTCTTCCTAAAGCATCCCTACATACCTGCATGAGCAACCGAGTGGCTGCGAGGGTACCACCCTGCTATGCACACACAGCATGAAACTAGCCTAAAAAAAAACACAGACTGAACTGATTCAGGGCCAGCTTTATTCTGGCCACAGTGATGTACTTCCAAGTTCCCGCCAGAAAATAAGAACCAGAGCTGCTAACCACCTAATTACCACACTACTACCTACAGACTGATTAAATTGGTCCTCACTCTGAGTCGAAAGCATAATTTCCTGATCCATCAAATTATTCCAGTGAAAGAGGTGAACACTTCACACGGTTTGTGGCCACAGATGCCCACAAGCAGCTTTGCCATTCAAATCCTGAGGGGTGGACAGCAATGGAACCATTATCCATCATACCTTAAGAGATGTTGTGATTCCTACCCCATGCCTCAAAGTTTCATCAGTCCTTCCTGGGGCACTTACCTGTTTTTCTCCTACGCGCACTGGTCAAATGGCAGTTCTCCATGCGAGCTAAACGAAGCGCTATGGTGGTTTTTTTGCCATTTCCTGTTGCGTGTCTATCCCAGTTCGGAGCACATTTTCAGCACAGGGAGACACATGCACCATTTCTGAAGTTGGCAGGAAATGCTTGCAGAAACCCGTGCTGAAAACGTACCCAGTCTGGAGGTTTTTGTGTGTTGTGTGTGGTTGCAGTGGGTTGTGTGATGCCTTTTGCTGGTGTTCATCCTGGAATTCAAGCCCATGAAGGCCTTGAACGTTCAAAAGCCGCGGCAGCTGTCTTTTGTGTGAAGAGGTATATATATATAAATATAGATATAAAAAAGAATAGCTCACTCGATCCTTCCCCGCCAGGAATAGGGGGATTCTCCCAGAGCGACATCCATTGCCGGCAATGGACGCACCAAAATTACGTCGGCATCAATGAGTTAGCCACCTCTGTCCTCTCTTTTTCCACCTATTATATTTCTCATGCACCATCCAGCTTCCCAACCATCTTCCTGCTTTCTTCACAGTACGCACGCTACGTTCTCTCCTTTCTTCAGGGCGGAGTTGAAAATGGAGTTGAGAAAAGGAGACTCATGGTCAGCTGGGGATGATGTTAACAAGCTCCTGGCTGCCCTGAGAAGCTGGATGGAAATGGTTGAAATTACTAAAAAGGGGTCAGCATCAAGAGGTCGGGAAGGACATAGCTTTACGTTACAAGCTTTCCACACCCTCCCGCCCAATCAGTCTGCGCTACACAGATGACCAGCACTCCAGACTAATATTATGGGGTTGGAAGACCCTAAAGCAACCAACATCAATTGGTTTTGGCATGGAACACGGAAAAATGAGCTCTGTGTTTATTTCAGAGACGTCCCAACTGTTTTCTTGCATCAGGTAAAAACTATGCTGTTTACAGGCATCTCTTCCGAGCATGAATGCGTTGGGAGTTTTTTTTTAAAAAGCAGTTAATGTCAGACAGAAGCAGCTAACTCTTAGCGCAATCGTAATGCAGTGCAGGACAGATTAAATTCAGCGTTGTCATACAGCAGCTCCAAAACACAGGAATCTAAAAAGGAGGACTATTGTTTTTGATGGACGGGAGGAAGGAAGGGGCTTGGTTTAGGCCGTAGGGATGCTACTGCCCTGAGCACGAGAGCAGAATCTATATCCGCTAGATCAACATATGTAATACTGGCACCAATATTTTAAACCATGTATTGACCTTCTCAATATTATGTGATGTGATCTACAACAGAAAGGGCTTAAAAATCCAAAACAGTGACTTTTGATGGATAATGATTCCATAGCTGACCACAGATTTGAGCAAGCTGCTCATGAGCAAAGGCTATCCCGAAAAGGGGAAAGGGAGAGTAGAAAGATTAACTTAGCAAGAAAATTATGATTTCATGCTAACCCCACCATGAATCCTTACAAGACGACATATCTGAGACACAACTGAACAACAATTAGGTTTTTGTTTTGTTTTTTTACAACTAATTTGCATTTTCTTTTCAATCCTCAGCACCAGGGCACAGACTGACAAGTAGGTACGGGGGGTTAAAATCAAACACAAAGCCCCGAATCTAGACAAATTAAGAAGTTGCTGATATGAACATTATTCTACTTGATGTGAGAAGGGAGTGGCAACATACTCACAATGACCTCTCCCTGCATAAAAGTGGCAGGCACTGGGTTCATATATGCCCAGGAGCTCCATGAACTGGTTGAATGATACTCTGGGATTTTGAACTGGGCATGGGAAGCAGGTCTGGGGAGCTCCTGGGTACAGATAAACCAGTATTGCACTAAGGCTGCATACACTTAAAGCACATTGCCCCCCCCCTCAAATAATAATTGGAACCCCTGGCAGAACTACAATTCCCAGCACCCCTTCAAAATACAGTTGCCAGGATTCTTTGGGGAGGTAAAATGTGTTTTAAATGTATGGTGCGCGCAGTCTTTCTTCAAATTGCCATCCTGGGGACAGAGCAGAACATGGTGCAAGCAAGCCCAAGGCCGGCTCCCTTTTCTGGGTAGAGAAAAAGATTCCCACAGGCAAAGCCTAAGCCCATTCAAGAAGCAATATATACTGGGCATACTCTAGGCAGAAAGAACAAGTTGCACAAACTTATTTTTATGCAGACGACACTTGACAGCCTGGCATATATTGTTGTTAGTTCTCTCATTACACTGAAAGAATCAAGTTGTATTTTATTTTATTTTTCTCCACACTCATCTTGCAAATACAGGTCAAGTTCTTCAGAGAACCGGGGGTATTATCTTTTTTTTTTTTAAAGCACTTTACAGTGGTACCTCGGGTTACGTACCTGATCCGTTCCGGGGTGCCGTTTGCAACCCCAAAAGTACGCAATGCGAGCATCCATTTTGCGCATGCGTGAAAGTGCGATCTCACACTTTTGCGCATGCGCGAACTGCGCAGAACGTTTCTGCGCAAACCGCGTACAACGCTCTGCGCATGCATCTTTACTTCCGGGTTTGCGGAGTATGCAACCCAAGGTATGGCTGTATGTTGTACAAAACACCCCTCTCCTGACCTATCTGTATCAACACACACACACGGACCAAGTATCGTAAAATGCTTCCAGAAGGACAGTGTCGGTGCTGACCTTGAAAGCCCTAAACGGCCTCGGTCCAGTATACCTGAAGGAGCGTCTCCACCCCCATCATTCAGCCCGGACACTGAGATCCAGCTCCGAGGGCCTTCTGGTGGTTCCCTCGCTGCGAAAGCCAAGTTACAGGGAACCAGGCAGAGGGCCTTCTCGGTAGTGGCACCCGCCCTGTGGAATGCCCTCCCACCAGATGTCAAAGAGAAAAACAACTACCAGACTTTTAGAAGACATCTGAAGGCAGCCCTGTTTAGGGAAGCTTTTAATGTTTAATAGACTATTGCATTTTAATATTCTGTTGGAAGCCGCCCAGAGTGGCTGAGGAAACCCAGCCAGATGGATGGGGTATAAATAATAAATTTATTATCATTATTATTATTACTACTACCCACAGAGGAAACGGCATGACTTCTTTGCATCTATCGCACTTCAAAAATAATCATTTGAGCAAATCTCCAGATGTAAGAAAAAGGAATCGTGCCCGATCTTAAGTTGTGTGAATACTGCTTAGTATTTTTCTTAGAAATTCCAACAAGGCAAAGGTTTAGGGAAAGGATGCTGGCCTACACAGGCCCAGTCTCCTGCCTGGCCTCTGGATTCCAATGTAATTTGTCTTCCTCAGCCCTAAGTACTACTGAATCTACCCACATATATCCTTGTAGGAAGAACGAAAGAGTTAATAAGATTGTCCACTGATAATGAAGAAAGGGGCTAACTGAAGAAATGGCTACTCTGCTTCTGTTTTCTTATGTGGTAGCTAATTTAGCCAATCTGGAGTAGTAACTATTGGTGGCTTGAATCTTTTGGCATCTCAGAGACAACAGGTACAAAGAGGTCTCACTGTGGCCTGCCACCCGCACTATCCTTCCTTCCACCAGGCTAATAAAAAAGGCAGCCAGACATCACACAAAACTTCAGTAGCGTGCCTTTTTCCAGGCTAACTATTCTTGCAAAAAAATCATCAAAGGGTTCACAGCAGACAGTTCACTTTTCTGCCAAATGGATTCAAATCGCTGTTACATATTCTTGTGACTTAGCATTTTTAGCAAAAACAAAACAAAACCCTGTTGATTGTTTCATTCATTAACACCTAGTTACACTGGTCTGCAAAACTAGTGAGGGCACATCAGGAAATTTTAGGTCAAAGATGACCAATACTAAATTAATGGAAGAAATGCTCTCTTTGCAAAGTTGAAGTACTGCCAGTTAACGAAGTGTAGACAGTTTTGCTTCGAAAGGAAATACAGAATACTTATGGAAAGCTTTTGGTCAAATCATTCTCTAATGGAAGGTATTTCCCTTAGTTTGTCATGTGAACAACAACACCCTTTCCAATCCAAATTTTACCAAGCAGGGCCCGTAGATGCAATTTTGTGAATAGAGGATACAAACTGCATAATTAATTCATTTCCCAGTCTTCCCAGTTTGCTTATCATTCAACAATACTGGCTAATGGGGTGGGTGTGAGGAGAAAAGGTCACAATTATGCTTGTAAGGTTTTCTCTACATTAAAAAAGTAAAAAAAAAGTTTTAGCCTGGCCCATTTGGATTTCCGGCTAAAAGAGGAAATCTGCAGTCATTCAGAATACACACACACACTTTGCACAGAGAAACAAGTCAATTGTGAGAAACTTCCATTACCTCTAAATGATAAAAGCGTCTGCTACAGAGAAGCCAACTTACTTTTAGGTCTTTCCAGCAGTCTAGAAGCTTGGTTGCCAAATCACTTGCATCTAATATCTTATCAGTCTGTTCTTGACTCCTCTCACTCTCCACATCTGACACGCCCTCCTCTTCATCTTGAGAGGGTGTTTCTGCAGCCACAGGTTCCTCCAGCTTTGCAGCAGAGGTCTCTTTCATCTCTGCCTCGGGCTCCACATCCTGCTCGACAGCTTGAGATTTGCTGGTGTCTGCTAAGACCTCGGCAGCAGCATCCTTGCCAGGCTCCTGCTGGGGTGGCGGTTCCTCTGCCGTCTCTGTCGGGACGCTGTCTGGATGCTCAAGGTCCTCTTTGCCCTCCTTCAGCTCAATCTCACTGGTCGTATCGGAGATGGCGCTGTCCATGCTGTTTTCACTTATGATCTTGAGCTTCCGGAAAGCAAGCTTCTTGGGCGTGTCTGTGTCACCCTCCACACTAGGCTTAGCGGAAGGATCGGGCGTGTTGAGTGGAGTATGAGCCCGCGATGTGTTCTCACTCGAATAACCGTCTCCTTCGCTGAGATGTGGAATAGCAGATTTAGTCTGAGCCCAGCGCTGGATAATCGGAAGCACTTTGCTCTCCTCCAGCATGTTTTTATTGGGAATAGGCAAAAGCTCCAAAGTCTTCATAATCTGATCAGAGAACATGAAATGAGAATCGTAAACTTTCAGGAATGGTCGGTTTGATTGAAGTTAGATTTTTCGAGGCGATACAGGGCCCAAAAAATCTGCAGGCACTGCATGCTCTGCCGACACACTAACTGGGGCTCCATTCAGACCATCCTTTATCTTTGAAGGTTCATGAACAAGCACCATGGTCAAGTGTCCCCCCTCTTTCCCTCTTCCATTTCCTTCTTAGCATTAACCATAATTTGCTGTGATGTCCGAATCAGCATAGAATAGCTAACATGTGTCCTTCCTTCAAACCAGAAGTCCATATCAAAGTTTAGTTTCAGATGTTGAGTTTGCAGGGGGAAAGTGCGCTAACCATAGTTTGTAGATTTGAATAGCATAGCATATTATGGTTACTGCTAAAAAGGAAATGGAAGGGAAAGCCATGATTAAACAGGGGATGGAGGGAAGTGTATGATTCCACAGCTTGTTCCCAATCCTCAAAACCATGGTTTGGAGAAAGTCTGAACTGAACCAGAGTGCCCCTTAAGCAGTTGTAGCCTGAAATTTCTGACAGGAAATCAGAAGAAAAATCCCTTTTTTGGGGGGGGGGGAAGGTAAATTAAATGTCAGTGATCAATTATACAATGCTAGGCATGACTTGAGTAGGTCACATACACAAGAACCAAAATATCTAACAATGTGAGGATGTAAGCAGACCCAGATGGAGGCCTGACCTCTGAAATGACCTCTCTAATTTGGCACTGTTTACATGCCAGATACACACTATCGCGATTGCTTGAGTCTCTTCCAAATTAAAGCACAACCACAGATGTGCATTCAAAAACCCAGGCTCTGAACGGTGGAAATACACCTCTGCACTGGGAACTATAATCATAGTTTACCTGCACAATCTATATAGCATTCAGTTTCATTTCCCCCCAAATTGTTTTGCTAGTGAGTGGTATGGCAGAGAGCAATAGGAAGGGTCACAGATGTTGGGAATAACTAGCCAGAAGCAGCACTGAGAATGGAATATACCGTATATACTCGTGTATAAGCCGACTTTTCCAGCACATTTTTAATGCTGAAAAAGCCCCCCTCGGCTTATACTTGAGTGAGGGTTTGCTGCTGCCACTCTACCAAGCGCGGCTCCTGTGCCTGCCCTTGTGAGCGGCAGAGGCTGTCGGCGGAAGCGGAGGAGCAAATGAGCAGCCCGAAAACAGCCCTTTTGGGCTGCTTGTTCTTCCTCCGCCGCTGCTGCCACCAGCCTCTGCCTCTCCGCAGCACCACCCTAGGAAGGCAGGGGCTGGGGGGGGCTGGGGGGGGAGAGAAGCCCCCTCTGCCGTGTGCGCATGGTAATTTTATTGGTACAGTGGAACCCCGGGTTATGCACGCGATCCATTCTGGGTCGCCGTGCGTAACGCGGGCGTGCGTAACTTGAACGCACTAAACCCCCCCAAAAAACCCTGAAAGTTGAGCGATTTGAGCACTTCTGCACATGCACGAAGTGCGCAGAACCATTCTGCGCATCCGGCGGTCACGCGCACTCAGGAAAACACTTCCGGGGTGCGGGAGTGCGTATCCCGAAAGTACGCAACACAGAGCATACGCAACATGAAGTATGACTGTATCTATTTTTATTTTTGAAATTTACCAGCAGCTGCTGCATTTCCCACCCTAGGCTTATACTCGAGTCAGTAAGTTTTTCCCAGTTTTTTGTGGTAGAATTGGGTGCCGCGGCTTATATTCGGGTTCGGCTTATACTCGAGTATATACGGTAGCTTCCGAATCTCCACCCCACACTGACCACAAGATTCTTAGAATGGTGAATGATTTCCTCACAAATTGGCTTGAATGGGAGAAACCATAAAGAAACTGAAGACAAGAAACTAAAGTTAGAAGCTTGACTTAACTCTTGCGCAGCTATTTTTGAAAAGGCAGCAACGTACCAGTCCCAAGGCAGCCACTGACCTCTATCTGGAGTTTCAGGTTGTTGGCAATGTTCCCCCTGCCATCACCAAGCTCTGCCATCCAAATCCAGAGAAGGGACAATCCATGACATTCCAAGAACGTCTTCAGGCAGGCCTGGGAGTGAGTGTTCTGTAAAGAGAAAGAAGAGGGCAGGGAGAGAGAATGACCAAGAGACCACACAGCCACGTTTTTACAGTCGCTGCAAACCAGCAAAACTAAAGCAAACAACTACCCAAGAAAGCAAAAAAAAGGGGGGGGGGACACCCTTGGCAAGGTTTGAGCTACCAGAAGGCTTCTGCACCCAGTATGGCTGCAAGCTCCTGATAATGGGCATCTGGCTGGCCACTGTGAGAACAGGATCCTGGACTAGAAAGGCCACTGGCCCAATTCATCAGCCAGACTCCTCTGGTGTTCTAATGCTAAAGTCAAAAATCCAACATCATCGGGCAGAACTGCTTCACACTAAGCAACAAACATGTCCATGGTCTGAAGAGCTAAGAATTATTCCAATACAGGTTTCACAACTTAGATCTGGGAGGCCTCACTCTGTAGCTCTGGGAAACTTACTCCCTCAGACAACTGTAAAAAAGCAATTCCAAAGGGAGGCTCCAATCTGAAACTGCTGAACGGCAATGCATCCAAAAATCTAATTCTATTCATTTCAATCTGAATAGAGACCATTGTTTCCTTTCCCACTAAAGGTGTTATTTTACCCAGCAATTCCAAGTGTTTTCTATTGTCAATCACTGCTAGCTCCAAAAGGTGACTGCTCATTGCGCATACATTTTAAGTTCTACTGTAATTGCATTTCCACTCTTTTCAGCAAAGCTGAATAGATGATCAGGGTGGCTAACCTGTAGCCCACATTCGCGCAGGTGAGTGGAGATGTTTGTGATGGAAAAGCCCAAACTCTGCAATTTGTAACAAGATGGGAGGGCAGGAGGTCTTATGCAGACACAATTTGGTTAGATTGTGCTTGGATCAACAACAGGTTTCAGATTGCACCATGACTAAAGGAACAGTGGCTGTTCCTCCTTTGAAAACAGAAACATGAGAACTCTTCAGACCCAGCTCCTGCACTAAGGGGATATACAGGTTCTCTGTAAGGCAGAGAACAGAAGAAATGAAAAATGTGATAGTCCTAATACTAACAAAGAGGGAGATTAAATTAGATGATGCACTACATAAAAGTGAATAAAAGTCAAAAAGGTGAGGGGGCATGTAACCCTGCCATACCATAAGCAGAATCCCATCTCTAGGTGCGATGACAGATAAAATATCATGAAGTTGGAAATGTGCCCCCTCCCCCAAGCAAGGCTACTTCAATCCCTCAAAACTTCTCAGCCCCACAATTAAAAGCGAAATATTAAATGAGAATTTACTTAACTTCTTTGCCAACCACTTCCAGGTCAAATAAAAGAAGGAATAATCACCTGTATAAGTTTGAGACAGGTGAGCTTTTGCTCCAGAGTCTCAATTCGCACCATTAGCCGAGACAAGCTGAGAACTTGATTTTTATCTGAAAGTCCTTCTCCGTTTTCCAGGAGTGCCTCTAATTCTCCATCCACCTACCAAAACCAAAAGAGAAGTTGTACAAAGTACAAGTGCACTTCCCTCCCCCAACCCTTTGCGAATTGGCATTTATTCGGAAGGAGAGTTTATTTATTAGTGGGAAAGGTTTGGAATAGGTCACACTGGATTTCCAGGGTGCTGAAGTTACAAGTTGAAACCAGAGCAGCGCACGGAAACACTGTTTACCTTCCCGCCGGAGCGGTACCTATTTATCTACTTGCACTTTGACGTGCTTTCGAACTGCTAGGTTGGCAGAAGCAGGGACTGAGCAATGGGAGCTCACCCTGTCATGGGGATTCAAAACGCCGACCTTCTGATCAGCAAACCCTAGGCTCAGTTTAACCCACAGCACCACCCGCGTCCCTTTAACACCAGTACAAACATGCTAAAAGTTTGAATTTGGATGAATGATTATTCCAGCAAAAAACAAACCAGAATTTGCACATTACATTTGGAGCATGCTTGACGCTCTCCTGCTGCATCCATAGTCTAAATGTTCCACATCACACAAGTGGCCTGAATCATTTGGCTGTTCTCCACGTCTGCAATGGAGGTGTAGCTTTGGTATGGGAAAGTTACCGTAAGATGCAAAGAGTCAGGTGTTATTGATGTGAAGTGGCACTGGCCATGGGGGAATTTTTTTTTACTGAAAATTAGGTAACTGGGGAGAGTGCTGGCAAGTCCGGAGATGGTGGAGCCAAAACCAGACTACAAAGCCACACCTCAGTAAAGGGATCGTAGCTAATGGCCAACACTACTGGACAGATCTTTCCCACTTGCTTTGTGCAGGATGCTACGGCACTTTTGTGGGCCCAAGTCACTCTGAATGACAGTAACAGCTACGTGGTTTCGTAGGTTCGGAGGATCTGACTGTCTGAACCCAGCAGAGGATCCTGCACCCAGTTCTGCTTTTTGAAGAAGTCACAGGAAGGAATATGAAAATCAGCTGCTGGTTTTCAAAACCTCTCAGCCCCAGTGGCGCACATGTAAGTCCCACTGCAGAAGAAAACAAAAACGAAGCTTCTCCTTCTCCATCCCTTCAACACTTACCGAATCTTTTTTACGAGACCGCTCCTTCTTCATTTTGCCTCCTGCAGCTCTAATGCTGACCCGGTTTTCTCCCCCAAGGTAACCCCGGCAGTTGGCAGAGCCACAGAAACACTTCTGTGCCTCTTTGCTGTTTTGGAAAGAAACACATAGTATGAAAATAAAGTGCTTGAAAATTCCACTATTATAGAGTTCAGCTCATTGATTGTCCTATTCTATGGCCTCCTTGAAGGCAAAAGCCAGCTTTTGTTAAAAACCAGAGCACCCATTACCAGCTTCAACCCAAAAGTATATAGAAAGGCTTTATAGTGCTCCTGGAAGAATCTTGGGCTTTCATCAGCTTCTTAGAAAAGGGAGTGGCGAAATCAGTTGTACAAATGCTTAATTGTTTTTTCTTACAATGTTCATCTTTCCTATTCAGGTCTTATAGATACCTACTTAAAGACAAAAGCTCTCTTAGCGGCTTTTAATACCATTAACCAGAGGTAGGGAATTATGGGTCTTCAAGGTGTTGCTGAACTACAACTCCCATCAGCGCTTGCAATCATTGGCCAATGGCCAGGAATGATCAATGGGATCCTCCTGGAGCTGCAGTGGTTCTGCTCCCATCTTAGGGGTTGGTTTCAGAAAGAGACTTGCCTGTTAACCCCGGGAAAGTATAATGAGGATGCCACTGGGTCCACCATCTGGTTTAATATCTACATAAAGCTGCTGAGTGTAGCCATGAGGGGATTTGGAGCAAGGTGTCACCAACACCCTGTTTTCCCCTGTAACATCTGAATCAAGGTGAGGCCAGACCTATAAACTGAAGCTGAATCATGCCAAGGAGGCGGCTTTGTGGGTATTCCTGGTCTGGAACATAGGTCAATTGCCTGCTCTAGATGGGATTGTACTATTATAAACTATTTAAAAATAAAAAAAAAGCTAAGCACAGTGCTTTCAAATCTGGCCCATGAATTCTACTGAAATACCCACGGGCTGCCCACACACACTGCAGCAGAATGGATCATTATTGTCACAGACATTGCTCAAAACCTGACCTTGAGTTTAACTCCCACCACTATTTCCTTTCACACCATCACCTATTTTTCTTACTTGTTAATTTTCCTTTGCTGACCTCATGTGTGGTTCTTTCTGCCTATACAGCATGGTAGTCATTTATGCAACAGGACAACCAAAAAATGTACTCAGAAATCTCACGTCTCCAAAAAGCACCACTCAGGTTTTAAAGGATTTACAAAATCACGGCACAAAATTATTCCAGTAAAACAGGGTTCAGAGGTAAGCAGATTTTAACTAACTTGAAAACTGAGCCTACGATAGCTCACACATGAAGAGAAAGAGAGTGCTTTTAGTTATAGCTCGCCCACCTCAGCAATAACAAAATGTTCCCAGGGCAACTTACAACAACAAATAAAAGTTAAAAATTCAACACCTAAATGACAATTTATGTATTGTTCAAACAACTTTGTTTCCCCCTCTCCCATCAGTTAGAAAATTCCAAAGTTTTCCTTTCCTTTGGTTTTTTTTCTTTTTCTTTTAGAGAAAAGTGACTGGTTCTCTTTTGGGGGGGCACCCACTAGGAGATAATATTTTACTGTGGTACAACAACACAATTATGTAATGATTAGGGATATGCACTCTTTTATAAAATGCACTGTTGTTTTTAACTTCATCCTTGCCATCCACTTTGAACACTCTGTAGCGAGGCGGAAAATAATAATGAAAAATACACCCACACATTATCTCTTCCAAACCAAGTGAGAACAAGAGCAGGGGGAACATGAATGAATCAGCTAATGAGCACCTGACCTCCGTAGTTCAGAAAATATGACCTACGCTTGATTGTGCACAAGATCCCTTTATTGGCTTCTGTTCAAGGATAGTCATTTATAAACAACAAAGCAAGCGAGGTCAAGACCTACCCATATCTCTGGAACTGGTAGTCAAAGGTTAGCTCTGAGCCTGACGGAACAAGTTTTGTGGTGAAGAAGCCAACTCGCAGCTGTCCATTCACTGTCCACTAAAGTGGGGGGGGGGGTCAAAATGTACAAGATGATTAGAACAGTATGTATATTCATGGACTGTGGGCTCTTGCTATTTTTTTAAAAAGGGACATTTATTCTACAACGCAGGTGGTGCCGTGGGTTAAACCACAGAGCCTAGGGCTTGCCGATCAGAAGGCCGGCAGTTTGTCCCAGCTCCTGCCAACCTAGCAGTTCGAAAGCACGTCAAAGTGCAAGTAGATAAATAGGTACTGCTCCAGCGGGAAGGTAAATGGCATTTCCGTGTGCTGCTCTGGTTCGCCAGAAGCGGCTTAGTCATGCTGGCCACATGACCATAGCTGTCAACCCTCCCTGCTGTTGCCCACTGCTATATACATAGCTGTCAGCCCTCCCTGCTGTTTCCCAATGCTATAATAAGGGAATTTCCCACAAAAAAGGGAAGGTTGACAGCTATGCACATGACCCGGAAGCTGTACGCCGGCTCCCTCAGCCAATAAAGCGAGATGAGCACCGCAACCGCAGAGTCGTCCACAACTGGACCTAATGGTCAGGGGTCCCTTTACCTTTATTCTAGAAAAGGCTCTGTATCTCTGGAGAATTCATCAAACACACAAATCTCTATGCCAAGAGAATCCAAGCAAAGGGAAAACATACTTCACGCCCAACTTCATTTTAACTGCAATGCCTGGAGTTCACAGCACTCCGCTTACATACATTAGGAGTGCTGATGCAAGCTCGTTTTGTCCACCTTCAGAAAGGGATGGTGTTAAGAAACAGCCTTGGTTCCTTTTGGTTTTAAAAAGCACTCACAGAGCTTTTAAACTGGCGTGCTGTGCTTTGTCTCATCATCTAAAACCGGGGGGCGGGGGTTGGTGGTCCTAAATTGTGCAGGGATCCTCCGCAAGTAGAGAGGTCTCTCTGTTCCACACAGACACCTGTAAACTCATGGAGGCTTGACACAATAAAGCTAACGGGCCAGAGGAGGCAGAGCTTGGTGGTGTAAACACCCCCCCCATTCGCCCTCAGGGTACAGTGGTACAACTGTATTTGTTTATATGCCAAGAGGACAAGCACCTGAATTGGACTCAGACATGCCTCTAGCCAGGTGATGTTGTCTTTTACGTACCTGGCAGGCCACTGCGAGAAACCACGTGGCCCTCAAAGCCAATTTCAGTATTCTTATACTGCTTGTTACTTCAATTCTGTGTGCTTTGAAATAATAAATTCTACACATGTGCACAATTGCTTCTTTGCTCTTTCCTGGCCACCACTGGCCACCCATCTTTCAAAGATCTTTTGCCTGCCCGTGTCACAGCATTAATCTGCTTCTGCTCCTGGGCAATGTTTCTCATCAAAGACTTTCTGCGCTTGGGATCTCCTCCACCCGTCTCCCCTGGCTGACTCAACCACTGAGCCTTTGGGCAACTTGTCCCTTACTCAGAATTCCAGCTCCCCCTACCCTCCCAAGCACTGTTTGCAAACATCTGAATGCTGACAGATTCCCACCCTGGGCAATAAAAATGTTCGAGAATGCAGTGACCTCACAGCAGTTCAGCCAATGGCACACACAAAATGCACATGCCTGAAAAATTAAGGGGGAAAAATAGGAACCATATTAAAAATTATATGGAAATGGCAAGACATGGACAATTTGTTGATTGCCAGGGCTCAACTTTGGAAACTGATCAGCGTGCCTTAACTGACCTAGTTATTTCTATAAAATTTTATTGCCAATGTTTAATAAATAGTAATAGTAATAATAATAATAATAATAATTTTATTTATACCCCACCCATCTGGGCAGCTTCCAACAGAATATTAAAATACAATAGTCTATTAAACATTAAAAGCTTCCCTAAACAGGGCTGCCTTCAGATGTCTTCTAAAAGTCTGGTAGTTGTTTTTCTCTTTGACATCTGGTGGGAGGGTGTTCCACAGGGCGGGTGCCACTACTGAGAAGGCCCTCTGCCTGGTTCCCTGTAACTTGGCTTCTCGCAGCGAGGGAACCGCCAGAAGGCCCTCGGCACTGGACCTCAGTGTCTGGGCAGAATGATGGGGGTGGAGACGCTCCTTCGGGTATACTGGTCGTTTAGGGCTTTAAATGTCAGCACCAACACTTTGAATTGTGCTCTGAAACCTACTGGGAGCCAATGTATGTCTTTCAAGACCGGTGCTATGTGGTCTCGGTGGCCGTTCCCAGTCACCAGTCTAGCTGCCGCATTCTGGATTAGTTGTAGTTTCCGGGTCCATGTTTAAAATCATCAAAAGCAAAATAATATCCGGAATGCAGCATATCTGAATGTCATTCAGTTTTAGAATTGATTACTGTAATGCATGCTAAGTGGGGCTACCCTGAAGACTGCCTAAAAGATGCTACTATTCCTGAAATTGACTGTCAGATTGTTGAGTGGCACTGCTAGTCAAGACCACATAACACCAGCCCAGAGTAACTTGTATTGGCTGCTTATACATTTCTGAGCTGAATTCAAGGTACGACTATTGACATACAGTTTGAACGACTTCATTTATGGCACCAGTTTAAAGATGCATCTTTTTTACTCAGGCTTTCAGATGAAGTAAAGCAACATGACTTGTTGCTGGTTGTATGCAGGGGCGTAGCAAGGGGGGCGGCCTGCCCCGTGTTCCATAATGGAGGGGGTGACAAATCAGCAAGGAAATTTTTTTGACTTTTTTTTGAAAATGCCTGCTCCAAAGGTCTTATCTTACTATACTAGAGATTATATAGCTATATATGAAATTTCATGCATATCGGTTAATATCTTGACCCTCCTCCACCAAAATAGCTGTTCACTTGGCTGTTTTCCTATGTCATGAAGGCTGAAATTTCAGTTCAGAGAACACTTACTGTTCCCAACCCTAACCCTGTGGAAAGCCATCTAATTAGACTTTGAGAGGTTTTTAGGAGGTAATTTAATTATTGTTTGATTTTATACCAATGTTATGTATCTGGTGTTAGCCACCCTGAGCCCGACTTTGGCCGGGGAGGGTGGGATATAAATAAAAGTTTTTTTTATTATTACTTGTTATTATTCCTTTGTAAGAAAATATGAAATAACGTAAAACCATTTTTGCGGGGGGGGGATCAATGGGGGGGTTGACAAGAAATTTTCCGCACCGGGTACCACCTGACCTTCCCATGCCTTGGGGGGGGGGGGACACAATTTTTTTTTTGCCCCCGGGTACCAATTTACCTAGCTACGCCCCTGGTTGTAGGTTTTCCCTGTGGTATCATACACGGATTTTGAATTGTTTTTAAAAGTTTGTTTTTTGTGTATAAAATTGCTTTATGGTAACTGGTTAACACGTTTCATGTTGATCTGTTTGGTTTTATGTTATCCGAAGTTCTAATTTATAAATTATAATTATATAAAATTATGTAACATTATACACCTATAATTTGATTTATAAACCTCTCCATCATAGAGGTGATGCTCCCCGCACAAGAACGCTGCCAAAAGGGTTTATCTCTACTGACATTTCATGAGATGAGCATGCATTTTAAAATGTTCTTACCCCGCAAACAAAGTCCAACAAGTGAAGAGAGGTAAAAGCATTTAAAAATGTGTCGCTCACTGTGCTGGCTACCCAACACGGGCATACGCCTTATGGTCACTTCCATGTAAAGGAGCTGTAACATAAACCCTCATTCAGGCAAAAATCAAGTATAAAACTGCATCAATTTCTTCCTGCGACTCACTTTCTGTGTCTCACAGTTTGGCTCGCAGCTGTGGTTCATAAAACGAGAGCAGTTGCCTTTCTGGGTGGCATCTATTATCTGAAAAGGAAAACCATTTGTTTTTATCTCTTCATTAAAAAAATGGAGCCTGGCCCATATTCAAAGACTTTATACAGGGTTTCAACTGGAATTCTGTCTGCTTCAAGTGTTGTTAGGCCACACTGATGGAGAAAATGACGGCACCCTTATAAAGAACTAATTCAACTTACGTTAGAATTTTCTCGTATTAGCAGTAGCCTGCAACTTGAAAGGATCACAAGACCCTCTGCAGAAGTTGTGGGGCTTTCTTTACAGTACACAAAGCATAGCAGTAGGCGAGAGAGGAACGAACAATGGGTTCACGCATGCACAGTGACCTCTTAAAAGTAATCGGACAATGCACAGCCTAAACGCTGAAAACGGTTTGTAACTCACCTCATCGTTTTTCAATGCCATGAAGTAATAATGGATATTCTTGCTTCGGGCATACTCCTTCACTCTGGTTTTGAACTCTTTGTGATCAAGCACTTCACCGCAGTATTCCAGTACAAAAGTGTTGCTAAGTAGCCCCAAGAAAGAAAGAAAACGGCCTTAGACAGAGAAGCAACCTGGCCTGGACCTATAGAATACCTTAAACAATCCAAGTCTGGAATATCTCAGGGACTGCCTTCCTCCCAATAGGAAACTACTCCCCTGAGCTCTGTGATCTGCTAGAAAGGCCTTGCTCAGAGCTCCACCCCTTAGTGGTGCTAGATTGGTACCACTAGGAGCGGGGCCTTCCTGGTGGTTACTTCAACCATGTGAACTTTCAGAAACTGGCCAAGAAGCTCTCTCTTTTGCTAAGCGTTTTGAGGTTGTTTTCCAATGATCTGCTGTCAACCAGGCATGCTTCACTTGGGGAAAAAATATAATTTTGCCTTGTATTCTGTAATGGTATTATTTCTTTTTATTACACACTTTGGAGATTAGATCTGAAAAACAGCATATAAATACTGTTGATAAATGAATAAAGCGCAGGTTAGACACCAATTAGAAAGAGAACCATGACTGAACCAAAGCCAGAGAGTTTCAACAATGCTGGGTATACAGGTGAAACTTGAAAAATTAGAATATCGTGGAAAAGTCCATTTATGTAAGCAATTGTTTTCATTAGCTACTGGAGTTTAATATATGAGATAGACTCATGACATGCAAAGCGAGATATGTCAAGCCTTTGCTTGTTATAATTGTGATGATTATGGCGTACAGCTGATGAAAACCCCAAAGTTGAGATTGTTAATTTGGGGTTCTCATCAGCTGTACGCCATAATCATCACAATTATAACAAATAAAGGCTTGACATATCTCGCTTTGCATGTCATGAGTCTATCTCATATATTAGTTTCACCTTTTAAGTTGAATTACTGAAAGAAATGAACCTTTCCACGATATTCTTATTTTTTGAGTTTCACCTGTAGTTGTGTGTTAAATTTTTCAACAGGGGTTCACTAAACCTATTAGTCAGAATAAACAGTACTGGCTTAGATGGACCAACAGCCTCTTTCGATGTAAAACAGTTTCCATGTGTTCAATAAAAAGATGGCATTTGCAAGAAGCATACATCATGGCTCTCACCTGCTGTTTCTGGATCCTATTAATGAGCCCCACACATCAGAAGAAGAAGAAGAAGAGTTTGGATTTGATATCCCACTTTTCACTACCCGAAGGAGTCTCAAAGCGGCTAACATTCTCCTTTCCCTTCCTCCCCCACAACAAACACTCTGTGAGGTGAGTGGGGCTGAGAGACTTCAGAGAAGTGTGACTAGCCCAAGGTCACCCAGCAGCTGCATGTGGAGGAGCGGAGAACACAAACCCGGTTCCCCAGATTACGAGTCTACCGCTCTTAACCACTACACCACTGCTGGCTAATATTCATCAGGCTAATTTGGACTGAATACAACACAGAGTAGAACATCCCTATAACGTGGCATCACCCTGTTACTCCTCTACTGCCCTGCCTTCTCCTGGGGAGGAGTATGAAGGTGTTCAGCTTTGATCCTGCTGGCCTTTGGCCTCTCTGTGACCAACCTTCTCCTTCCCAAAAGGTGTGTGTGTGTGCACATGTGCGCGCACACACACACACACACTATGGTCCTGGACATCCAACAGGTCCATCTGCAAAGAACATCCTAACCGGCCACTGTATTCATACACTGGTACATGGAAAAGTGCAAACCCATATGATGCTTATAGCTATTCCAAAGGCAAGGGAGTGGAACAGCCTCCCTCTGCTGCCCACAACGAAACTTTCCCTGCTGCCGCACAAAAGAGGGGAAAACTGCTAAGCTGGAGAGCCTTTAAAACGAGGGAAGTCTTACGAGGGTAGGTCTTTTGCTGCTCTCAACCCCCAGCCTTTCTTCTCTGTCAGAATGACTTCAACATCTGCATGCTGCTTCCTCTGAAACCGCCGGTTGGAGCAGTAGTCCCCATTGGGGCACCTTGAGGAACTAAGCAGAAGGAAAAATTATGTATGCGTAAGTAACCATGTGGATGTTCACCGGTCTGCTTGTAGCGGACATTCTATAAATCGCACACACGTTTCTCTAAGGAAGCACAACAAATCCTACAAGCCAGATTTTGAACTTAGGTACTATGACGTAACCGTACTCTCAGATTAACAAACATTCCGGCATTTTTCTAAGAATCATTAACATTTGTACCTTATTCAGCATGCAAACTATTTTAGAAGTCTTAATGCGTCTCTTAAACCAATATATGATCACCACATATAACATACCAGTATTTATCACATTCAAATCTAAGATCTATCACATGACACTAAGACCCAAAAGTTTTGCTATAAAGAACCATGAGGATCCAATGAGATCTAGTACATTGGTCAAGACCCACATGGACCTAAGGTGGGGATCACACAAGGGTTTTCTTGTGTGATGGGTTAAAATTTCTGAGAAAAGGGGAAAAATAGAGAGAGAACTGCCAAAGAGGAAGGAAAAAATGGAAAGGAAATAAAGGCAGAACAGTTGGGAAAAACGAGTCAGACTGGGGCAAAAGGCGAGTCCCAGGTCTGTAAAGCTGTTCTAGAAATATCTCCTCCCTTATTCAGATAGAAACTTCATACCAAAATGCCTAGGAGACCATGGGCATGGTTCTCCCTCAGGTGAGAACTCCCTGAAGTTCTTCACTTCAGACAAAGGCTTAAATAATACACTTCTGTTACAAAAAAATAAATAAAAGAATCTCTGCACATGGAACACTTGCACGCAAAGATAAAGTGCTTTAGAAACCTGCTCCCTAACATTTAATGAGGTTTCCGCCAACTTGACCTCCACATGATGTTGCACTGGAATGCCCATCAGCTGCAGCCAGCCTGACTAATAGTCAGGTCTGATGGGAGTTAAGAGTTATATAGTCCAAAACATCTGGAAGGCACCAGATGGAGAGGAAGGCGGAGCCGGTTTATCAGGCAGAGTATTTCATCATGGGTGATTCCCATTCCCACCTGCGGTCTGAAGTGGTAAAGCCCAGACACGGGTTTATCATCCTAGTCAGACCTAAGGGATGTTGACAAGAGAGGTTTTGCCCAAATAGGAAGTTTTAAAGAGGCATTTGAAACAGCTTCCCTTTGTCGGTTGAACTAAATTGAATTCCAGAATCCTCCAACAAAAGGAAAGGAATGCAACTATCACACTGCAGGTACTTTTAACTCTGATATTTCCCTCCATCCTGGCTTGAAAAAACTCTAGTACACTAGTACCAGAAACTTGGTACCGAATAAATTTGAGTGTTTCTGTTCGAAAGATGACAGAAGACTACTATAGCCACTTTTTATCTGAATATGGAAAATTATCGCTGGGAAGCAGTATATTTGCATAGAATTACACTGATAGAGGGTTACATTTTAAGGTATGTTCCCCCCCCCCGATATCTATGTTGGAATTTATCCCAGATTTTCGGAAAGAGGAAAACATGATCTCAACATTTATAATACACCTTTCCATTATGCTCAAAGCTGCTTACAAACAATATAAGCTTTACAAGCAGCAAGGCAATCCAAACCAGTCTTACATTTCCTCCAAAGCAGTCGCTTCTACAACACTGCAAGAAGCAGATTCACTTGACTGTGATCAACAAGAACTCACAATGGAAGTGCGGTGCGCCTGCTGTTCTCAACAACCAGGAAGATTATTGTGTTTTACATCAAAACCTCTTTTCCTTGTGCTGTGTGTCATGATGTGGGTGAGTGATGACAGCAGCAGACTAACCTTCAAGAGGACCCTTACCATTCTATCATGAGTAGACGATTAAGACAGTCTTCTCCACAGGCCACCTCTCCTTGAGCTCGCTCATCTTTTGAAAGCGTGGGACATTCACACAGCATCCGCTTGATGTCACGGTGAGATTTATTCTTTTTCCTATGCAGCATTCCAGAAAACAAAATTTAAAACTGGCAGCATTATACCAGCTAGGACTAACTGAAGAATTTATCCAAAAGAAAAAGTACAGCAGGCTTTTAAATTTTAACACATGGTACTTCAAAATGCCTTGAGGTAATACAGATCTTTTAAGAATTCCCACTGATTTGCCACAAACCCAAGTCAAAACTGCAATGGGATCGACATATTAGCCGATAGCATGAGTTTTTTGCATCTTGAAGAAATTCACAATTGCAGGATTGGGGAGCTAATTCAACCAAGTAGGTTTCCAACTCTCTTTCTTTTGGCAGGAACAAAACTTTAAAATATTTCTGGATGCCTTCAAAAAGCTTAGAAACTAAGCAGGTGCTTCCAAGATTGTAACTCTTGAGATTTTTACAGAAGCCTTAACATTTGCTTGCGTTAATATGGAATTATTACTCACTCCTACTGAACAGGGACACGGGTGGCGCTGTGGGTTAAACCAGAGAGCCTAGGGCTTGCCGATCAGAAGGTCGGCGGTTCGAAGCTCCCGTTGTTCGGTCCCTGCTCCTGCCAACCTAGCAGTTCGAAAGCACGTCAAAGTGCAAGTAGATAAATAGGTACCGCTCCGGCAGGAAGGTAAACGGCGTTTCCGTGCGCTGCTCTGGTTCGCCAGAAGCGGCTTAGTCATGCTGGCCACATGACCCAGAAGCTGTACGCTGGCTCCCTTGGCCAATAAAGCGAGATGAGCGCCGCAACCCCAGAGTCGTCCGCAACTGGACTTAACGGTCAGGGGTCCCTTTACCTTTACTTTACTGAACAGTACAGTACAGTGAATATAAAACTACCTAACACAACATAAGGAGAGTGCTGAAAAGGGCCAATACCTGTTTGGAAGGGGCTCTTCCTTCTAACCCTAACTGGCACTCTAAACCAGCCTGACATACAGCAGCATTATACTACTACCCTGGACAAACAATTTTCACATTACATTTATGGCACGCTATTCCCATATTAGCATAAAAGGCATTTTTAAAAGTAAGAGGCCTATTACCTTTCCGTCAAATACACATTTTCTTCTATAAGGTCGAAGTAACAGGGCATTTTCCCTTGCTTGGCAAACTCTTTCCAACGTTGCGAGTCCCTGAAGTCTTCCATGAAACATAGCGGGCGAACCATTGAAGAGTCCTGAAGTATTGCTGGCAACCGCTCTCCCTCTGTCTTGACCTTCTTCCTTTCCCGGAAGTCGGCATCGCTCTCCGAGTCACTCTCCAAATCTGTCCTCCTTTTCTTCAGTGGTCCCCGCTCCTTCATGTCATTCTTATCCAAAGCCTTATTCGCCTGCTCTTTCCTCTCACTTGGGGCCATTGGCTCTTTAGTGGAGTTGCTGCTTATCTCATGGGCCTGCACCGAACCTTTCTCTCTAGGGTCACGTGACTGGAACTTCACTGACTGGTTGGGGAAGAAGGCGTGGCTTTCGTCAACCCAGCGGTCAACTTCTTCATACTCTTCATGGTCTTCTGTAAGCGAATCGGGAACCTGCCCTTGCATCTGCTCGTAGTTAATCTCAGAGGGTCTATTAGTCAACCTTGGATCCCAATAGCCATTGTCATGCCAGTAGTTATGAGGCCCAACAAATGTTCCCGGAGCTGGGGGGTAAACATAACCTGGGAAAATGCCATAGCTACTATCAGGCTGTTGGTATGTACTGCTTGGTTTCTCTGGTTGGGAGAAATCCCACCCCAAGCTACTCAAGTCTTCTGCTGAATGAAAGCCATCCTCTCTGGAGAAATCTCCAGTTTCCATGGGCTCGCCAAAACCAGACCTCCCCTGCCTGCTGTCAGGCTTGGAAACACTGGTCTGCAGCCTGGACATATTGTCCATCATTTCAAAGTTCTTGGAAAGATAATGCAGTTCCCCTTCTTGCGATACGTCAATTGATCGAGCCACAGACATGCTTTCAGTTAATATTGATCTTTCATCTGGGTTTGGCTTGTGAATAAAACCTGTTGTCTGCTCTGACTGACTCGTACTGTCAACGCCATCGCTCTGAGGATGGGAGATACCAGGCCGGAGGTCTTCACTCTCTTTTCTGTTGAGCTCAGTAGATATTGCTAGCCTGCCCTCTGCATCTCTAGAAGGCAGGTACTTGCTTTCATTTTGCAGGCCATTATTAGATCCCACACCATCCGGCATTTCTTCACAGAATGGTCTGCTCGACTCTGGCCTGCCATCTTCCCAGTGATCCGCATAGCGTCTGTTACTGTGGCTGTTCCGAGAGGAACAAGAACTGCTCTCCTCCATGGTTATGGTAGAATTCTTTGGAATGACCACAACAGACTGAAGGCGGTTCCTTGGAACACTGCTGTCATCTGAATAAGAGTCCTCTGTGTCACTGTCATCACTGTCCTGTTCACTCGCACTTTCAGCTGTATCAGAATACTCTTCGTGGTGGTGGATGGAAGTGAGCTCAGGAGTACTGCCTCTACTGTCACATCTGGGCACTTCAACAGCAGTCTCTGTTTCTGCCATCACAACAATATCACAAGATGGGGACAAAGTGCCTGAAAATGCAGATCCTACCAAGGAGTCATCACTTTTTTCATTTACCATCAAGACTTCAGGAGCGTGGGCCTTCAAGTCAGCAACCACAGTTCTTTCATCAAGGACCACAGAGTCTTCCTCGTCATCTGGCTCCTCTTTCTCAGAGTCTCCTGTTGGCATCTCTAAATAATAAGAGTGCTCATTTTTAAAAGGCGATTTTGTTTTTTCTACAACGGAATCAACATGTGAAACATCTAATTCAAGTGCTACTTCGGGACACTCCAAGAGTTCTTCCTTCTTTTCCTCCCCCAGAGTTGTCTCTGGGTGGGACAACACATTTTCAGAACCCTGTTGTTGCTGCGGAATACACTGATTGTCGAATTTCTCTTCCACAAAATATTCTTCTGCAGAAGAATCTCTGACTGGGCTGCACTCTGATAAGCTGAATCGTCTAACAGGTTTTTCATCATGAGCAATTTTTGACGGATTTTGATCTTCGACGTCAGCATACGTAAACTTTTCAGACTCAACATCCGTAAAAGGTTCTGGAGTAACTGTTGCATTGGAAGGCTCAGCTTCAATTTCAACTTCTGAGTAATACAAAGAAAGAGCTGCATCATCTGAAAGATAGCAGGAGACTGGATCTTTGGTTTTATCACAAGGATCTGTGAGATCATCCGCTTTATCTGTATGTATTTTAGAATTATTTACATTCACGATACAGGAAGGTACACAATCATACTCAGAGGGAATTGAGTCTTCCATTTTTTCTTTAAGAAAACTGTTGGAGTCACTCAAGAGGACAAGAGAATCATCCAGATCGTGTCCTTTAGACTGATACACACACTGAAACCCATTAGATGGTAACTTACTCAAATTTGGACTATTGACTTGAAGTGGTGGCTCAGTTCCGTCTAAACTATCATCAGATGTTGCAATTTCTTCTATTTTGGGGGCACGGAACAATGCCCTATCACTGGGCCTTCCTTCTGGGGACCCATTTATATTCAATTCTACTGGAGAACAAGTTCTTAACGGTTCATGTTTTACCTTGATTACAGACTCCTCTTCCTTAATACTGTCATGGCTATCAATTCCTGCAAGTACATTTGATTTAGAAATAGGAGACATCTCTTTTGATTCCTTTAACTTTTTGAAAATAGGTGAATCATTCAACTGATTTAACGGAGAAACAGTCCTTTCTGTTTCTGGCTTCTGTGCAATAGCAGTTTTCGTTTCACAGCTTTGTACACAAGACGCCTCCAAGTCTATACAATTAGACTGCTCTCTGGTTTCCTCAGATTCTGTACAACAGAAAGAACTTTTAAATTTATCAGACTTTGGAATAGATGTCTTTGAAGAGGAGGACTTGTGTCGGGAAGAACTCACACTGCTCTCTGCTTTAGAGTGGGATGCTCCGCCCCGATGACGCAGCTCATTGACTGGAGAGCACTTTTTTGATACGTCACTTTCTGAAGTCCTTTTGGAGTCCCTGTCTGATTTTGTAGGCTTTCCTTTTCTCTCTGAGTCGGTATGAGAGGATTCCAACTTGCTATCCCGCTCAGACTTTGAATAAGAAAAAGAGGTCCTAGAGTCTCTGTAAGATGAGGAATGAGAGGATGTACGTCTGGAGTCTGTAGACCTGGAGTATGTCCTCCGATACTCTTCTTCTGAATCAGAGCTCTCTCTTGTCCTGCTATCCACGTATGAACGAGAATATCGTGTCTTTTCTCTGTATGGTGAGCTCCTGTGGTACCTCCGGTCAGAGTCATAGTAATGTGACCGGTCAGACCTGGAATAGGAAGAACTGGTTCTGGAACCTCTCTCCGATCTAGAACGAGAACGGGATCTGCTTCGCCTCCTCTCTCTTTCAGATCTGGAACGGGAGGAAGAATACCTCGAGTCTCTCTCGGATCTGGAGGAGTAACTAGAATATTTTTCATCCCTTTCAGATCTAGACCGTGACGAGCTTTTCGCCTGCTCTTCAGTTTTGACAGAAGTAGAGCTCTTTCGTGAATCTTTTTCCTTCTCTGAGCTTGTCGATATTTTAATCTCGTGAGATCTCTGACTTGAAGAGGTCCTCACAGAATCTTCATCAGATTCGGAACCTGGCAATGCTCCTCCATCAGACAACTTCCTCTTGGAACCTTGTTTCTTAGAACTTTGAGAAACACCCTTTGAAGCACTTGAAACGTCCTCCTCCCTCCCAATATGGGAATCTCCTTTCGCTGGGACTAGTTCTGCTTCTTCAGGAATAACCTGAGCTAGCTGTTCTTCGGAGCCTTCCAACACAGCATTTTGCTTAATGTTCAGTTCTAAAGTTTCCTGAGCTGCTTTCACTGAGGGCTCCTTTGCTATGCAGACAACAGTTTCTACAGGTGATGGCAACAGAGGTGCGGCTGCTGTTTGTACTGCTACTGGAAGTTGTGGCAAAATTTCTGGGGTTAGTACTGGTTTTGGCGCTGGTAGTGTTTGTGGAGGGGGAGGAGGGGGAGGGGGGGGAGGAGGAGGGGGTGGCGGCGGTGATGGTGGCAATTCCACAAATTCTGCTGCAGCAGGTGGTCCTACGGTCGCTGGTGGCAGTGGCATGGCGGCAGCAGGGGGCGGCTTTGTTGTAACATTCAGCAGATGTTTCTTAAAGTGGATCTTGCCTAATTCCACCTTAGGCTTTGGGGGTGAAAATTCCTCCACGACCTCCGGATAATCCCCAAGATCCAGTTTAAATTTAGAGGCAATGTCCGTTTGAAGAGGTGTGCCCAGGGAGCTCGGAGCCTCGTTTTGCTTGTCATTCCCAAGGCCAGTCAGAAATCTGTTCTGCAAAGTTTTCTTGGTTAGGCTGAAGCTGAAGGACACCTTTTGTCTGCCTTGTTCCTCAAGGTTAACTTTTGTCCGGGTGCCTTTGGGCAAGAAACGGCTAGATGCGACTCCTTTGAACACCGTCCCTTTGACAAAACCAGGTTTCTGCGCATTTTCCGTCTTGCCCTAGAACACAAGAAATAAGCTGGTGAAATCATGGCTTTAAAAATTGTAGTCACATTACAGCACGAAAGGGAAAGACAAAAAGGACCAGAAGGCAAAAAAAAAGAAAAAAAGAAAAAAGGAGTGGGGGTAACAGGGGTCCTCTAACGTAAAGAGTCATGAGTTGCTTAGACCAGTGGACAGGCTGAACCTACCTAGAAGCCTTATTATAAACCTCGAAAAATACCACCTGACACATGTTGGCCAGCTGCTGTTAAGGCTTCCTTGTGACCCAGGTAATACCCCAGTAGCTCTTTTTGACCACATCCCCACCAGGCACTGCCCCATCTTCCCTTCTTTCGGCAGGGTGTGGGGCTGCTGCGGAATCAAGGTGCGTCACCAAAAAACAGGAAGCCACAGAACACAAATTCTGAGCTGTGGCAGTGTAGACTGCAGTGTGAACTTCACACTGGACTAGAATTGGACTAGATTACCCTTGGGATCCTTTCCAACTCTACAATTTTTTATTCTATGACTGAACGTGGGAAATACCTTTCCTCTAAGACCCACTTGGTGCCAACCTTATTTGCATTTTCAGCAACTCTAAATAAGTGAACAAAAACTATGAGGCCTCTCATTTGAGACGTCCCAGCCATGTATTCTCCTTCCTTTCAAGCAACATGAAACTAAACAAAAGCTTAAAAACAGTTCAGCTGTATGCATTATAGTGTGTGTTTTTGTATGCATGCACAAAGACACACACACATATAGTTGTATTGTATGAATATGTTAATGTTTTATATTCTCCACTCCACGGTATAACGTACAGGCAACGCCCAATTGACGTGCGCCCAATTGACCCGCGACCATGCACACAAGCATCATACTGAACCTGAAAGTGACTTTAAAAATGGCAAAAGCGGCCCTAAAAGACCCCAGAATGGGCAAAAGGTGTGAAAACAGCACCTAGCAATCCCAGGAGCCCTTGTACCAACCACTGAGGCCTGTGGAAAGTTGGAATTTGAGTAAGGAAGTTGTGATGGAGTTTAGCGTCTGGTAAATGCAGGTTTTTAAAAGGGTTTCCAGAGGTTTAGAGGGTGTTTGTAGGCCTGTTCAATGGTGTTTCAAATATACACGATTTCACGTAACCCCCATGTAAACTGAGTTGCCTGTACGGTGGCACCTTGGTAGTTGAATGGCTTGGCTCCCAAACAAATCAGTTCCCAAATGCCATAAACCCGGAAGTGAGTGTTCCAGTTTGTGAATGCTTTTCAGAAGCCGAATGTCCGACACGGCTTCCGCTTGAGTGTAGGAAGCTCCTGCAGGCAATCAGAAGCCGCGCCTTGGTTTCTGAACCGTTCCTGGGCCGGGAGTCGAATGGACTCCTAGAACGGATTAAATTCGAGAACCAAGGTACTACTGTATTTCTGATTTTAAAAGTTAAGTCACTTGGAGAACTTTTAGGTAACAAATGGAATCATACTAATTCTTTTTCAAAAAAAATACACAAAGAGACATAGTTTAGAATATACTCACATCATTTTCTTCTTCTCTGTTGTAGTCCAAGAAGGCATGCAAAAAAACAGGACAGAGAAAGCATGAAAACTAAGTGGAAACACAAGGCGCTTGCTTTTCAGTTAAAATTGCTTTGCCTGTGCTGACTACAGATATGTATGTAAAGGCATCACTGTTATAGACTTAAAAGGACTGTTTTCTCCAGGCAAAAGGGGGATACTCTGGCATCTCATTCCTGTATCTAACATCCTGTTAAAACAAAATGGGAGAAATCTTAAGCTGTCTGCTTTCAAGGAGAAAGTAGCATGTCAAGGTCCCAGCAGTGCAGAATGTCTATCTTAAAGTTATGTCTTACATGTCTTAATCCTTCCTGTGTTACAATTCATTGGGATTTTATAAAAAAAGAATTGAGGCACAGGACTGCGTATGCCAGCCACCTCCAAGGAGGAAGAGGTATTTAATTTTGGAGAGAAATCATTTTCCAGAATTTTCACATTCAACATACATTTATAGGGTAAACCTTGTTAAAGCAAATTAAGCTTTCCGTTTTTAATTATTTTTCCTCTTTATACACCCCACCCCCCAACTCCCAATGTATTCCGAATGATTCAGCTTCTACTTTTACTAACAAATTAACGTGGATAAATCATATTTTCTAGCATGAAGTGTTGAAAAACAAGGTATAATAGTAAAAATAACAGGAAATATACCCCAAAGGACAAATAGGTTATTTAGTGATCTTCATAGGAATATGGTCTCCCATCACATTCATCACTAATTACTACAATTAGCACATTCTAAAGCTCACAGCTCAGTGGCAGAGTACATGTTTAGAATGAAGGACTCTGATTTCGATCACTGGACTCTCCAGGTAGGGCTGAGAATAACTCCTACAAGGCACTTTATAAAGCAAGTTCAATGTTCTAGTCACCACATTTGTATTTTACTCCTCCTTTGTGGTTAAACCCTGGTCTGACTTATTGCACTTTGAATGAGTTTGTCGTCTTCCACTGTATTGAGCAAATTATTTGCTTATGAGTTACTACCATAAAACTACAGAAAAGATGCTATTCTTTTACATTTTATGCTTCAACCCATGTAGTTTAATGAGAAGTTCTGAGACAGACATTCTAAACAAGGGTTTCCTAAATTTGGCTCTCCAGCTGTTTTTGGACCACAACCCCCATCATCCCTAGCTAGCAGGACCCACTGGTCAGGGATAATGGGCATTGTAGTCCAAAAGCAGCTGAAGACCCAAGTTTGGGAAAGCCTGCTCTAAGGCATAAAAGCAGTTAATTTGGTCTCTGTCTCCAGCGCAACCACAATGGCTCCAGGAATGCTAACACAAGCACTCCAATAAGACACATGCTAAAATATATAAGTTATTTTAGTCTCCACCCCCATCATTTGGCCTGGACACCAAGGTCCTCCTCTTGAGGGTCTTCTGGCGGTTCACTCACTGCGAGAAGCGAAGATGCAGGGAACCAGGCAGAGGGCCTTCTCGGCAGTGGCGTCCTCCCTTTGGAACGCCCTCCCAGCAGATGTCAAAGAGATAAAAGAACTGCACAACTTGTAGAAGACATCTGAAGGCAACCCTGTATCAGGAGATTTTTAACGCTTGACGTTTTTATCATGTTGTTAGATATGCTGTAAGTTGCCCAGAGTGGCTGGGGAAACCCAGCTAGATGGGCAAGGTGTAATAAAATAAAATAAATAAAAACAAAAATAATTAGAATTATTTTTAACTACTTTTATAAATGGAATTGTTTTTAAACGGTCCTGTAATTTTTACATACGGAACAGTTTTTAATTGTAAAATCAGCATTTCTCTAAAAAAATTCTTTGAAACTGTTTTATTACTAAAGAACATCATCTGATGAAACCAAGAACACCAGAGCACGTACAACTCAGCAAAGTGACAAGCCTCCAAGCAAAGCTGGGGTGTTTTGGTAGCTCTGGAAGCTAAACACATAAATGTCTCGTTGGGCTTTGCAGGCCCAGAGCAAGCCATTCAACAACAAAAGGCCAGCTCCATGCCAGAAAATAGCATTCAGTGAGTTAACCAATTCTATGGAAGATACAATACTACAAGTAGCACCAGGATCTTCGTTAACTTCTATTTTTCCTGCATGAAAACATTTCAAGATAAACATAAGCTTCCACTGTTTTATTCCTTTCACACCTGCAAAATAAATAAATGCAGTAAATAATTCCTGCTTGAGTATCTTCTTAAAAAAACAAAAAAAAACCCCGCTTGACAGGGCTCCTTCTCTGTGTGATCGCAGACAAAAAGGGTTCACATAGCGACCAGGAAAACATAATGGCGTTACAGAGTCAGATTTGGCTTCGTGACTGCCTCCGAAAAACAAGTTGAACCTCTCCCAATCTGATCCAACATCTCAGAATGCACCTCTTCATCCACATGCAGCCGCAATTCATCCACATGCAACGGCACCAAGGCACGGGTGCACCTATCTGCTGCTTTAGCAATTGGGAGATGTTTCCCTTTTCTCACCAGATGCACATGCCCAGCGGTCGAAATTTGCCAGGCGCATTTTGCACCTGACTATCGGCCACTTGTGGCCAAGTGAAGATGCCCGGGCGCCAGGATGGAGCCTGACGTCTCCACCATCTGGAGATGCCTGCCTGGGGATCCTTGGATCTTGACTGTTTTCACACACTAGCGACACACCCTGTAGAATTCCATCTGTTACATTTTATCTGCACAACCAGACGCATTTCATGAACCCTAAAGTTGTATTGCAAGATACGGCTTTCAAGCTGTCTGGCCCCAAAACGTCAACTAGGCATTCCGTTTTGGTGACTGTAACCCTGGTTTAAGGTGTCATTTGGTGCCTACCGGTATCTGATATATTTGAGTTTCTAATACTCAACTATTCTAACACTGCACATGCCAGCCTCTTGCAAACTGTTTCGCACAATTACACAAAGGCATGCAAGACTTCACTAAACTGGGAAGTAGGGGAAAATTCCAGGGGTCAAAAAAATCTTTGTGAAATACAAATCCCACCCCCTTCAGCTCAAAAAAAAGGAAAAGAAAAGAAAAGAAAAGAAAGATGAAGCACTCAGTATTCAAATGGGGGAGCATGTACTACTCAACTGCCGGGAAGCAGCAGTAAAGATCCTCAGAATTTAACTGGCAATTTGAGAATGGTTGTCAATTTAAATATATACCCACAGCGCATTACTTGCTCTTGTGAATCGATCCTGCATGGGATCATGCATTGAAAATGACAGCATTATCACTCAACAGTATCAGAGCTTCCTGTCATTGCTGTTTTTTCTTCCAACAAACTGTGAGCTAGTTGAAAGCACAGTGAGGCCTATGACCAGCAGTGACCATCCTTCAATGATGGACTTGGATTTCAAAAATAAGGCAAAATGATGAAAGGAATATTGCAGGGAGATTACATAGCCTTAGCTTGTCGTTCTGACGTATTTGCATGTTAGTTAAAAGTCATCTTCTCTCTGTCAAGGTATAAACTTTTGGTTTGAATGGGGGGGGCAATGCCCAGAGACATTATGCATGTTATGAAAGTCACAAGGTGCAACTACACTGACCACAACTCAAGCGGAATGACGTATGAAGATTGTTTTCATGGCACTAGCATAGCTGTATTCCAGCAACACCCATGTTTTCTGGAAGAGGTTTCATCGACCGCTTACAAATGAAAAGGCATCACATAAACATCACCCAGAAGAATTAATTTTTGTTGGAGGCAGATCATTCACCCGGAGTGTTAAGGAGCATGTAGGTGGCCAAACTGCGGGAGGCAGTGAAAGATAGGCGTGCTCTGGTCCATGGGGTCACGAAGAGTCGGACACGACTGAACGACTGAACAACAACAGGTGACCAAAGAGGAAGTGGAACTAGGAGGCAGGTGTTTCTAAAGCAGGGGTCAGCAACCTTTTCCAGTCGTGGGCCGGTCCACCATCCCTCAGACCTTGTGGGGGGGGGGCGGACTATATTTTGAAAAAAATATGAACGAATTCCTATGCCCCACAAATAACCCAGAGATGCATTTTAAATAAAAGCACACATTCTACTCATGTAAAAACACGCTGATTCCCGGACCGTCCGCGGGCCAGATTGAGAAGGCAATTGGCCGCATCCAGCCCCCGGGCCTTAGGTTGCCTACCTCTGTTCTAGACTGTGTCATTCCACAGAACCTGCAAAATTTCAATAGGCATTCCTCAAAGACAAGCTATTTTTGCTTTTGATGTGCAAAATATTACATGTTCTACTACTGAGAATAACTGCATCCAAAGTAGCAAGAATACACTACCTTTTCCAGTTTGTGGCGTCTACAAGGGCTCCATACCTATGTTGTGGCAGGCCACCTCCATCAGACTGAAGCACCACTACACACATCAACTATGATGTGGAAAAGTTACCAACCCCCCCCCCCCCGAAGGTGCATTTTTTAATGTGATCATTTTATGTCTGCATTTTCCAGGAAGGCTTTATGCCTGAAATAAAAGGAAAACCAACACGAACAATCATGCAAAACGAGACTTTAACACAATAATCAGTTTTCTGAGTGAATTTATAGCATTTATTTCCCACTTCCCCGCCCCCCACGGTGGACTCAAGATGGCATGCAAAGGGGGCCCAGGCAGTTTCCCTCACCCAAAGCAATGACCAGACCCAGAGTTGCTTAGTTTCATCAAGTTTGCTGCATCATGGACTTTTAATATCATGGCCTGACAAGATTAATCTTTTTTAGTTACTATTTCAAATATGCTGGCAGATCAAGAACCTGTCAAAATGTCCTGCATTTAGACAATTACCTGCCGGATGGCTTGCCAAACTAAAATTCCTCTGTGGAATTTTAACAAAGGCAAGTGAAGAATATTTCACAACTATAGGAAAACATCATGCCAATAGTCATAAACTTGGGGGGGGGGGAATAGAAGAGTCCTGTCTACCTGCCAATCATTAACCCACCCAAGTTCTCTTTAACACCAATGTTCATAGGAAAGTAATGGTGTGGACAGCCCACATTAGACAAAATGATAGATTCCTTACCAGGACAGGCAATATCCCTTTCCATGATATTAAGGAAACCCAAGAGCTGTTCGGGATCATCAATGAGAGATTACTAAAAAAAAAAGCAATAAACCCCTACCATAATTAAATTCAGCTGTTAAATTATCATTGCTGTCACTCAGCTGCTGATAGATGTAGCTATTAGTTGGTAGTGGGGAGTTTTGTTTTGTTTTTAAAAAAAGGCAAAATGACTTTCAAGTTTTATCATGTTTGGATAATTACTTGCTAATGTGCCCAGAGATAAAATTACTGCTATTTTCCAGGATTAAGTGAAATAAATGGCACACTAATTTACTACGAGCAATTATGCAGCTGGTAACACTGTACCACTGTCCCCAAAACATCCCCTTCTTTTTGTTTTTTTTTTGGGGGGGGAACCTTCTCTGTTATTACCCCATGAAAAGCAGGAAGTTCAACAGGGAAGGAGGCTAAGAACTGTACCTGTTTTAAAAGTATGTAACTCAATATTAGCACAGGTTGCTGTCCGACTCTACACAGTTACACCTTTATCTTCAGACATTGCAATGTATTGTGATGTTTAGCTGGTGATATATCACAATCTTGAAAACCAGATATCGCCCAGCCCTAGTTGCAGGCATACCTAATTGCTATGAAATAACCATATGTGTAAAACTAAGCCAGCCTTCACCAGAGTAATAGACCCCGGATGCTTTTTATTCTCCTTACAGAGGGCCTGTTAAAAATGAAGCAGGAAAGGAGTAAGGGAAGACCAGCCTTGAAGACAAAATTTGTCTGGTGATGATGGTGTGTGAAAGAGAAAGAAAGATTGGCTGATACATGAATGATTAGCATATACAGGTGTGACCTGTAGTGTGTGCATGTAGGTGTATAAAGCCTATTAGTAAATTGGGGAGTAGCCTGTAAAAAGATTTACAAATCAATGGCCACAACCAGGAAAACACTTCATTAAAAAGTTCTCATGGGTGTGGGAGACACCCCATCACAAAGCCGTGCAATAAACTAATTTCCCTCTCTATAACCAAAGCTAGAAGTAATGTACGTGTAACTATGGCAAGTCTCTGTTGAAACCTGGAGTATTCCTTTCTCCATTCTAAAATCGTTTACACAAGCTTTACACTGAGATGACTCAAGCCTTGTTTAACCAATCACCATCCTGTGAATAAACACAACCTTTGGAAAGGCATAGTACTGCTCTATGCTGCCCTCGGGATTATATTCTTGGCTGTACAACACATTATTCCAAACAAAGAACCACCCCAGCAGCCAGCAAGCATTTGATACCACTTGTGGTTTTAACTGAATAAAAGGTTTGTTTATACAGCGTTGTAGGTTAAGCGTAATTTAGCTTTCTTGTTCTCTGTAAGCTCTGGATATCAAGCGGTTGCCACAATATTTCGGTTGACAGCAAGCATCAACTCAGGCTCCAAACAGTCCATACGAGGAGACACCTCCTTTGGCAACTCCACCTAGATTTCAAAAACGTTTGTGTATCTCAAGCCATAGAAAAAAAGGACAAGGAAAAGTTCTCTGGTGTGGCAGTTGGAAAGTGATCTGTATCCCATCTGTATGGACACTCTTTTTGTGCGGTGTTCGAAACTCATATATATAAACTTGGTGACAAATGGCCCCTTAAACCAAGGTTACAGACACCAAAATGGAATGTCTAGTTGCCATTTTAGGTCAAGACAGCTCTAAAGTCTTATTTTTCAAAGGATGGACTGACTGCAACTGATTCTCAGTTAAAACATCTGGCTAGTTCAGGTGACAACCCTGAGCTAGGTTAAAGAAGTCACTTGACCCAGGGGCAGTCCACATATATACTGGCCTATTCCGACCTCTTTTTCTTAATGGCGACTGCTCCTGCTCCAGGCTGCACAGAAAAAGCCATTTGATTCCAGAAATTCATTCCGACTGTGCAGATAAAATGTACGTGATAGAATTCTACAGGATGATGTATTAGTGTGTGAAAACAGTCCAGATCCAATGATCTCCAGATAGTGGAGATGTCAGGTGTCATCCTAGCACCCAGGCATCTTCAGCTGACCACAAGTGGTCGAAAACTAGGTGCAAAATGCGCCTGGTGAATTTTGAACACTGTGAAGAAGGAGGAGGAGATTGACAGCAGAGTTGGAAGATGGTGAAGGACAAGATGTGAACTGTTCAGGCACAACACCACAACCTCAAGCTAAACCCTGGGGTGGGAAGTGCTTGGCAGTGCTTTGTGCCAGCCTTATGGGTCCAATTGTGCGACATTCCCAGGTAAGGCACTCTGCGTCTCATGAGCCATGAGAATCTCCCACAGATCCTGACCAGAATAAAGGCTACCCTTAACCAAAGGGAGGCACCGCAGGACGACAACAACAACAACCACCTGAGAAGGTGCAACAATCTAGGCAAATTCAAGTAGACTTGTAGAGGCTGCCTAGTTAAGTCAAGGCCCTAAGGGAAAACCAAGAGCAGGAGGAGCTCAAGAGACAGAGATCGGAGGGTGGCCAGCAATGAAGGGAGCAACAAAGCAGGTGACCAATCCAATAGCAGTCTGTAGCTCGGGAGAGGCCTGACGACTGCCTTGGAACTAAATGCAGGTAACCCACTCTTCCACCTGGTCCCTTACCTTGATAAGGTAAAGGTAAAGGGATCCCTGACCATTAGGTCCAGTCGCGGACCAGTCTGCGGTTGCTCATCTCACTTTATTGTCTGAGGGAGCCGGCGTGCAGCTTCCGTGTCATGTGGCCAGCATGACTAAGCCGCTTCTGGCGAACCAGAGCAGCGCACGGAAACGCTGTTTACCTTCCCGCCAGAGCAGTACCTATTTATCTACTTGCACTTTGACGTGATTTCGAACTGCTAGGTGGACAGGAGCAGGGACCAAGCAACGGGAGCTCACCCCGTCATGGGGCTTCGAATCTGATCGGCAAGCCCTAGGCTCTGTGGTTTAACCCACAGCGCCACCCGCGTCCTCCGTACCTTGATAACAGAGGGCAAAAAGGCCTGATTCAACTACTCACAAGGGAGGGCTAGCCTGAACCTGTGCCCTGCAGGTAAACGCCGGATATCCAAGTGGCAGCTCAGAAGCAATGCAAGGCTCCAGGCAGCAGTTTCTCTTTTACACCCAACCACTCTTGGCAAAGCTTGCAGAACAGCAACAGCATCCAGCCACCCCCTTTTCCTGGCAGCAAATCACCCTTCCCCACAGATTCACAACTGAGAAAATCTGAACTACCGTGGCAAGTCATCCTATGCCATGCTGTTGCCATAGCAGTGGGCACTGCTAGACAAATCTCGACAGCAAGTTTTCTTCCCTTAGGAGACTTGCTATGATATGATCAGATGGACCATCTAAATGCACCCTCTATATCCCAGCCATGTAACAATACTTGTCATTTGTGAAACACCTCAACAGCAGCTAGGCATCCCATGATCCTCCAATTCTCCTCAACACCTTTTGGAGAATTCTGCACAGTGCCATCCTTGCCAGTTCCATCACATCCAGCCTCAAAACCCACCGTTTCCCTCTCTTTCACATTCTTGCAATAAACGCAACCAGCTCTAAGCTAATGACAAGTTGTCTTGCAACTTGCTTCTATGGATATCGACAAAGCTTTCCAATGATGCCTTCTAGACCGCAACAGAGGGCCCAAGAAGCACCACCCGAAAGGTAAGCTATGCAATACAATACAGAATCTTCACTGTACATGCTATTTTGCAATAAAGGCATCCCCTCACCTGTGTCCTGCTGACACGTGCAGTTTTCAGCGCCGAAAGGGGGCGGAATGGAGGAATCCCCACTTGCGTGCGCCGCAATAACACATGGGAATGCCAGGAACGGAACCCTCATGTAAGTGGGGATTCCCCTGTATTAACATAAGCAAACAGAAAGACAGATCCATGCAGCTAGCTTACATTCTAAGTTTCAACAGCGGAGTAAATATTTGCTTATTTTGCACAAACCCGATCACTAAGCATGCTGTGTTTCTGAACCTGTCATTTGTATTTCTACATAACTGGGTCTGTGTGCATGGCCTTTTTGATCTTTCTCAATGCCTTAAGATCAGTCAATGATTCCCTCCTGCAGGATACCTCAACAGTGTTTGAAACTCCCATTGTTCTAGGGGCATTTTGCGACTGGGAATTTCATTAGCGCGAGCAGTTCCTGAGCTCTGGGCACAGTGCTGTGCCTACAATTTCAGATTAAAACTGCAGAGTGGAAGGAAAGGAGGACCCTTTTCTGCCTCCCCACTTCCAGCTACTCTCTGAAGACTGGAGAAGAGACCCTCTTAAGAATATTAGGGGAGAAGGACTAGACCAGCCTTTCTCAACCTTGGGTCCCCAGATGTTTTTGGCCTACAACTCCCATCATCCCTGACCACTGGTCCTGCTACCTAGGGATGATGGGAGTTGTAGGCCAAAAACATCTGGGGAACCAAGGTTGAGAAAGGCTGGACTAGACCATGTGAAAAATGAACACAAGATTTTAGCTGCGGTTCATTCATTTTCAGCTTGCTATAAATTCTTGTTATAAAAAAGCGTAGACATTCCGTTGTTGCGCCCATAACCTAGGTTTAAGGTGCCATTTAGCTCCTAGCTTTCGTATCTCTAACACTGTTCCTCATACTGGAGGCAAGCATGTCATCTATCAGAGTAAAGATTGTATCCAACTAGAATTAATCCAAGTAGAATTAATGTTAGATGCATCCTAGAAGTGCTTCTGATGTTGCCCTGGAATTATGGAACACGAAATTCCCCTACTCTATTTGGCTCCGTTCTGAAACAGGTGCAAATATTTTTTTATGCCACTAGGCTTTTAAGAATTATTTCTCTATCTAGAAGAACTCACCTACTGTTGCGTTACTTAATGTTAGCTTTCATTTAATTTTTTTAAGATGGGTTTCCATTTCACTTGGCTAACTGATCTGTGAACTTTTGTTGAAACCCAAAAGTGGAATATTGTTAATGAATGGTAAATGAGGGAAGAAGAGAAGACACAGAAAATTTCACTTCATGCATGTTGCAGCCTTTTGTTTTCAGAAAGACGTTTGTAGGGCGAGGTTTTCAAATGTTTCAACCAGCATTAGGAACAGAGTTGCTTAGTAAAAAACATATGGCCCGACAGATCTATTCTGAACTTTCCATGCTCAGAATCACAAGGCAGCTGCTTCCAATACAACCTCGTTCTACTTGCATTCTGAAAACACAAGAGGGGGCGGGGAGAGAAGTGGACAGAAAACTGCAAAAGGCCAAGTCTTTGAATTGTGAGAATGTTCCAGCTACAGCACTGCAAACTAAAACTGGCCGCATGAACGTGTGCATAGGTTGTTAAACCAGGCGTTCTTACACTTAAAACGGTTCTCTGGGGCTAAGGAAGGTTGCCAAGTTTTAGGGAAGGCCTCCTGAGCACAGAAAGGTCAGGGAGTCATCTCCGTAGGCAAGAATAAAAGGCAAGATTATTGACTTTTACAGTACTGTTCTGCATCTGAGATGGTTGCTGTGGATACAACAAACAAAATACTCTGGCGATGAAATGGCAGCAGAGGAAAAAAGAAAGAAGAAACCCTTACAAAACTACAGAAGAGGCTGCGCTGTTTGCATGCAAATAAGAACTGTTACCAAAAAAAAATAAAAATGAAAGCAAGCAGGACACAAAACTATATTATGCTGGCTTAAAAGCATAAGGAATTCTGAGCAAAGGGGCGCTGAAAAAGCTCCACTCGCTTTTTCACTTGATTCACTCACCACCTGAAAATTCCCTTTGCTTAGATGTCGGGTTTGCCTTTGGGTCAAATTTTGCAGTTTATGCCTTCTTGAGGAATCTATGTAGTGAACCTAATGGAGGTGAGTCACTGTAAATATTCTGTAACAGTGGTCCAAGCTCTGCACTACCTTCCCATCACCAAGGGTAAAATTCCAAGTATTGCTTTTTACCTACAGCACGGCTTGGACCTGGTCTTAAACACTGTCCCACAACTTACATGCTAATCTCAAACGAAGGCAGAAGAGGCTGCATTCTTGGTGGCTGCTGTTTCCTAACTCGGAATTTACTTCCTGAGGTTCACTAAAGCATCTTCTAGAAAATATATTAAGCCTCTCCTGTTAGGACAAGCATTTAGCAGGAAAGGATAAATGAAAGTTCCTTTTAGCCATATCTGTTTTCATAGGTATATATTACCAGCTACATTTTCACTGCCTAATACAGGCACAGACAAACTTGGCCCTCCAGATGTTGTTGGCCTACAACTCCCATCACCCCTAGCTAACAGGAGCTGTGGTCAGGGATGATGGGAATTGTAGTCCCAAAACAGCTGGAGGACCAAGTTTGGCCACCAATGGCCCAATACCTTTAAGACCAGGTTTTTTCCCTGCAATACCTTGCACAGATGCAGATAGCTAACTAACTGGAGATCTTGGGGATGAAGTATGTGACGAGACACAAAAAGGAGGGTGAAATCACTTTCCAACCAAGTATGTGCATGTTAGTATGCACACATGCAGAAACACACCCATCTTTATTTTATGCAAAAGGAAAAATTCTGCAAAAGGCCTGTCCCCGATAGTTCCACCACCTGCCCACCCAAATTTGGTACATCAGCTGAACCCAACATTATCCATGCATCCAGTTTATGTAAGGTACGTTTTGAAGTGGCATCTTAGCTCTGTTGAGAAGGGCAGTGTTACCAAGCAAGTTTTCTTCTTTTTTTAAAGAAAGATTACACGCCACAGCAGCCAAGCCTTCCTCCCTTCACTTTAATGCCCTCAGAGACAATCATTAGTTTCTTTAATAAGGAAGTGATTGTGAAGAGGTGCAGGTGTAAAACAAATCTTTCTTTTCCAGAGCCATTACTGTCTCCCTGATGCATTACGATTATAAAATAATTGAGGAAGCAACTTTGCTCTGTTTGTCTTTATCCACGTAAATGTGTTCTGCGAGTAGGAAAACATTTTGCTGAGGGCTAAAGTTACCAATAATCCACTCCATGGGGAAGAAAAGAAAAGACATATCCACAGGAGGTTTGGAAAATAAACCCGCAAGGAACAACAAATTGTCCAAGAGCCTCGCACTAGCTACAAGTTTCTAAAGTGATTCAAAATCATGGCAGCTGTGGAGCTCCCATTCGAGAAGTCTTTATTTCCCCCCAAAAAGGTTTAAAGGACTTTTTACTTGAACCACCTCATTTCCTTCTGTACTACAACCAAACTGCCCCTGCTGAGCTTACATTCTGCATTTGAGGGACAAATCCACACAGAATGTAAACTCAGTGTGTAAAAGACCATGCAAATTACACATTCTCCATCTCCTAGCCTGGTAGTAGCCAACCTTTGTCACAAGTCCGAAGTATGCGATAGTGGTGCCTGTGGATGCCTGGGCCACTGGTTTTGTTAACCATCTCTTAGCTTACTACTGCCACTAAATAAATCTTTTAGTCGTAAAGGCAGCAACGAGCTGGAAAAGCAGCTTGTCCTAAAGCAGGTAAAAAGGTAAAAGGTAAAGGAACCCTGGATGGTTAGGTCCAGTCAAAGACAACTATGGGGTTGTGGCGCTCATCTTGCTTTCAGGCCAAGGGAGCCGGTGTTTGTCCACAGACAGTTTTCCAGGTCATGTGGCCAGCAGGACTAAACTGCTACTGGCACAGAGGACCGTGACGAGTGACAGAGCACACGGAAACGCGTTTACCTTCCCGCCACAGCAGTACCTATTTATCTACTTGCACTGGCATGCTTTCGAACTGCTAGGTTGGCAGGAGCTGGGACAGAGCATCGGGAGCTCATCCCCGCCACCGACCTTCTGATCAGCAAGCCCAAGAGGCTCAGCGGTTTAGACCACAGCACCACCCGCGTCCCTTTCCTAAAGCAGACAGAGGAACTGCAGCACCCCAGCTGCTGTTGTGCTACAGCTTCCATCATCCCTGACTACTGACCATGCTGGCTGGGCTGATGGCAAAACAAAATAAAATATTCCTTCCAGTAGCACCTTAGAGACCAACTAAGTTTGTTCTTGGTATGAGCTTTCGTGTGCATGCACACTTCTTCAGATACACTGAAACAGAAGTCACCAGACCCTTATATATAGTGAGAGTGGGGAGGGGTATTACTGATGGCAGTTAGGGGTCCCAAAACGTAAGATTCACAGGTTTCACACCCCTACCTTAGTACACAAGCCTCTCTTGCTCCAATAATCAGCTTCATTATCATTCCAACTTATAACCTCCCACAAAGCCAGTGAGCAGACTTCAGCAACCTAGTCCTAGGAAGCTTTTCCACACTGAATTCTGGCACACCATTTTTGTCCGCCCTGCCCCCCCCTCTGTGTCTGCCAGGTACATTTTGCCCCAGGGAACCGGCCTTTCATGAGGAGGTGGGGATGACTGAGCACCAGGTTTGGTGCCTACCATCTCCATCTGGCCGGCTGGTGTGGCCGCAAATGGTCTGTGGGGCAGCAGGGCACAAAAAGGCATGCCTCTTTTGGTGCTGCGCTGCCCCATGAACCAGCTGACTCGCGCAGAAGCAGAGCACCTAAAGAAGCACATGAGCCAAGTGATTCAAGCTCTCTTCTACCTGGTTGAAGAACAGCATTAGTTCGTGCTTATGAAAGTGTTGCTGAATTTTTTAAAAAAGTAACTAGGCATTGTTTTGGTGCCCACAGCCCAGGTTCCAGGAGCCATGTGGTAAATAGCTTTTCTATCCCAGTTTCTAACAATGGTTCCCCCCCTAAAGTGTATTTCCAGCCAGAGTATTCTCTGCAGCAGGCCCTAAATTGTGGAATTTCCTCTCCACGTGTAGCTCGTGTCATATGCTGAAGACCCACCTCTTTACACTGGCTTTTGACATTTGAGAGGTATATTTTGGGGCCACCTTATTCTCTTGATTATTTGTTTAAAATGATTTCTTTGTATTTTAAATAGTAGTAACCTGAGACCATGTGGTGAAGGGTGTGTAATTTATTCATTTATATTTTTTTAATGCTGTGCCTGGCCCACAGCCCTTCAAAGTGAAAATGTTAAAACTTAAGGACATTCTGTTCTAAACTGTTTTGGGCTGTGTTGGGAGTTTCTGGTGGCTGCATTATTTTACTGATGTGTGCTGTGTTACTGGGATGGGGGAGGAATGTGTTATATTTTATCTACATTACAGTGGCTCTTCTTTCTACAGTGGCTGCTACTTTCTATTTCATCATTTTGCATTTACGCTGCTTTGTATTTTCACTACCAAGCTGCCTCAACTGCTAGCTTGCAGAAAAGGTAGCATATAAGCTTTCCAAGCACCCCAGAACTGTCCACACTAATCTTACTCTGGGATGTTCAAACCGCCCTTGGATCTACAGTAGTCGAGTCTGATTAAGCATCCAATTACCCACACAGAAGCCCTTCAGATGGTCACCCCAGCAGTAAACCAGCGACAACAGAATAGTAGTCCAAATCCAGCCTGTGGTGGTAGGTTCTGTATGAAAGATGCAGCTAAATTATGACCAAAGGCAGACTTCAGTCTTTGCTTCAGTTATCTTGTCTAAAATTCAATAATAATAAAGTTAAGCACAACAGGAATGAATGAAATGAACGAACATATTGCACTCATCCCCTTAATTGCGTGCACTTCTTTTGGGTTACTAAATAGTGGGTTTTTTTTCAGGTACTGCAATGGCAAACATGAAGTGTGGCAGATTTATGACATTGAGGATGAAGAAGTTCTTAGGGAAGAGTGGTGAAGGAGCTATGCTGAACAAAGTGTTGTTCTGGGCCACTTCAAATTCAACAGACCTTCCCATGCCCCCTAACTTTTAAGCCTTAAGCCCATTGCATTTTGTATATTAGCTCCACAATGAAGTGTTCATTACCCTCATACCAAACCACTTAATCATAAAGAGTATTATATATTTCCTTTACATACATAATTAACTGCCCAACGGCCGTTCTCAACCTGGAGTTACTCAGATGCTGCTGGACTACAACTCCCACCATCCCCGATCTGTGGTCCTGCTAGCTAGGGATGATGGGAGTTGTAGTCCAACATCTGGGGACCCAAGGGTGAGAAAGGCTGGACTTGTATTCAAGGGAAAGCATCCTTTTAGTTTGTTACAGCAAAAACCTAAACCTACTTTGCCAAGTGCTGAAGCCAGAAATGTATTACTCTTTAATGGCCCAGATTCCTCACTGTTAACGTAAATGTACCCCTTCATTCATTTAATAAAAAATTATATACCACCTGTTAGTAAAAACAACTTCAAAGCAGTTTACAAAGAGAATTGCTGTTTTGAACCCTCTACAAAGTAAATTAAAAGTACAGTAGATTTCCCTCACGCTGTTTCAAACCATCCATGTGGAGCAGATATGCAAATTCCTTCTGAGAATTACAAGTAGAATACAATAACTTACTATGGGTTAATAAACCTGGAGTATAAGAGGCAGGAGAGATAAGCTGTGATTTTGAAGCTTTTGCAGGTTCCTAGACCTCTTTGTTGAACAGGTTTCTTTGATGATGTTTTCCATTTACAGATAGCCTAGTAGTTTATAAAAACAAATGCAGAAAAAATCCTTGCCTAATTTGGTTTACATACTTGAGGTTTGTTGCATCTTCGGCTAACGGATTATTTTCCATAACCAAACAACAAACAAGAACAAACTTATTTTGATTCACTGTGAACTGGTCAAGGTCAACAGTTTCAGCTACAGCACAGCAAAAGGAAGTGTTTCTCCTACTCCTGCCTCTACATACAAATGAATTGAGCCAACACAGCTGATCTTGTCACTTTCTAAAATGCTGCATATCATCACATAAGGGAACAGCTATCTACCACCTCATCCATCTAGTTTATAACTCACTTCTCTGCAGTAATCACATTAAGAAAGAAAAAACTTCACAAGACAGGACAACTGATTGCCAGCTTCCAGTTAAGAGAGAAAGCCAACTAGCCATTTCTCTAATTTTCCAAATTACTACTTTACGCCGACAGTTTTAAACAGCTGTGCGCCTAGAATGCTACCTGCTCACATTAATTAAACAGGGGAAATTAACGCACTCTCTCCCATTCCAAGAAGAAGAAAAAAAGCCCAGAAAGCTGTCTGTAGTTTTACTGTGAATAAGCTGTCAGTGTCTGCCCTATTTAAGATACCCTGTTTGGAGGAAGCCATCTTCTCCAGCAAGCAGAAAATATCCTGCAGCCATGATGGTTTGTTTTCAAACTGTTCCATGCTCCCTCCCTCCTTTCCAGCTGGTTCCATGAATGCCACCATCATAGCATATTTAGAACATCTTGTGGCACTCTGAGGGGCAGAAAGGAGGCTATTGTCGAGGATACCAGTTCAGACGAGCTATTTAAAATGCAAGCGCAACCAAACTGAGACGAAGAATGCCTTCATAAAGCACATTCTCTTGCACCTTTACGCCCTTTGCTAAAGAAGAGAGATCCAATATTTGCTGTCACATAATGTTGGGCCCTGTATAGCTACGTAATATATAAACACAGGAAACAATGCAAGAGGCCAGCCACACTGTGAAATATCTTTTGGATTACATCTCCACACATCTTTAGAAGACATGTCATATTTTTGGATGTACCTAACAATGCAGTACTTACAAAAGGAGCCACCAAGAGTGGAAAGCTATTGCGTTACAGAATCCCAAAATAAAAAGGCCAACTTGTTCTGCTAAACTGTTGGGAAGCTTGGATTTAAAAACAAAAAAGTAATGTAAAACAGTATGCAGGAATGGGAGCTTGCGAAACCAGTTAAGATTCTGAAAAATAATTCCCACCCAATACTTGAACACTATTTACTATTGTTAAGTAAACTACCTGTTAAGGACATTCTTACAAGTACAATATTTCTTATGAGTATGAAGAAACCAAAATGTTATTATTTATTGAACTTATATACTGCCCATCATAAAAAGACCACGTGACAAAAAACATGACTACAATTTGAATTAGTAAAATAGAAGCTGAATTCAAAATTGTTTCACGCGGCACTAATTTCAGAAGCTGTAGAAAACATAGTTTGGCGTGGGTATTGAAAGATGGTGATACAGTAAGTAGTATTTTGCAAAAACAAAGGTTTACCCTATTCCCCTTGTCCAAAATTTTACCTTTCTACCTCTTCAGACCCATCCATATTCTGTGGAAAGATACACCAGTTGTCTGTCCCTTTCCACCTCAGAGGTGACTGCATTTCAGGGATGCTGGACGTATTAGGTTTATGATGTCCACTGGGATCCTTCGACATGAAAGCTGTGCTATAAAAATAAAATAGTATTCAAGACAAACGGTTGTGGGTTAGAGGTACATCCAAGAGAAGGGAAGCAAGGAGGGTCTGAGCTACTTCGCCACCTTCTCCAAAAGAAATTAAGAACAGAAAGCAGGTGAACCCTGCTAATGGTTACATATGTGCATTTAGTGAAATTCAGTGGCAAAAGAAAAAATTAAAACAAAGCAAATGTCAATAAAGGGAAGTTTATTAATGGGAAGTTGATTGGTATTTTGTTAATTTATAATTTGGGGGGTTGTTATTGTTATAATTTGGCTATTGGAAAACTAATAATAAAAATTTGTGTGTCTGTTATCTTCCTTACATATATGAAGCATGGGCATGGCTCACTCCAGGACAAAATCTCTCCTGCCCTACAAATGCGCATATGTCTTATGTAGCAACATTATTTAACACATAAAGGCCTAAGGCTGTAAGAAATGTCCCTTAGCAAACTCAAAATGGAGGCCACTGGGCTCATACTCAAGATTGCGTCACAAGGATTAGCTACCCCTTTAACTTCTAAGACGCATTTCCAAAAAGGATAGTTAAAAGAGCTGTTATGACTGCATTCCCCCCACCTCCTTAACGTTTCCAGCACACATTAATGAGTAAAGTGGGTCATGGGGTAGAAGCTCAATGTTTGATTGAACTCAACACATAATCTTCCCCTATTTGCCCTTGCCAACTCCGCACCACCTACTGCCATCTCTGTGTTAAGTTTTACATTCCTCAAGACAGGGAGATCTCTTTTCACTGCTATTTTGCAGAGTGTTGTACAAATTGGCTTAAAATGAGGTGTGGGTGTTGGCTACAGGCAGGAGGGCCTGCTTAGTGGTGGCACCAAGACTTGTTCTTCTGCTTTTAAATGTTTAGGCGGCCAATAGCTTCATTTCACGGGGAGTAAGACTTGGTGATTTACGTGGCTGGTGTCCAATTTTGCCATCTAATGTTTATTCCTTATATATGGAGTTTTATTTTTTATCTGCCTCTTTGTAGACCCATTTTGGGATAAGAGGAGCAAAAATAAAGAACGGTTATCACCGCATACCCCAAGTATGTTTACTTAGAAAGAGTCCCAGTTTGTGTTCAATGGGATTCACACCCTAGGAAGTTTAGGATTTCAGCCTTTATAGTACATGTAATGGCACTTTTCTTCTCATCTTCAGATGTCCCACAATGAAGTCCAAAAGAGCTGTCAAGGAAACCGTCCTTCTAGCTTTGCTCATAAACATTATTTCAGAAACTTGGGGGGGGGGGGAGCCTGTCTTACCAACATGCCTCTTTGAGGCTTTTTTTTGAAACAATCAAGAGACATATACATTTCACGAAATAATTAGTAATAACAAAAGAAGCAAATGGTGGCTCCTCAGCCTGGTCGCCTAAAGGCGATTCTTACTCGCCCCAAGCAACCAGCCCATTTGAACTTGTGGGTTTTATCTGTCTGTGCCCCCAACACAATGCAAAGTGAAGAATTAAAACACGGGACCTGTCTCGGCCCCTTTGAATTAGGGAATGGCGGGACTTTTTACCCCAGGGGGAAATGCGGCCTACCCCACCCGTGAACCTTTCAAGAAGGCATGTGCACCCTTAATAATTATTGTATTTTAATATTTTGCTGGAAGCCGCCCAGAGTGGCTGGGCAAACCCAGCCAGATGGGCAGGGTATAAATTATTATTATTATTATCCCTGAAGAGACCCACATGGCCGCTCCAAAGCCCAAGGAAAGTGGCTGTTGTCAGAGCAACATTGTCCCTTCCAGGCAATGCGTTTCTTGCAAAGGAGGAAGTTTTAGGTTGAATTAAGTCTGGATGATTTGCTCAACCACTGGCGTCTGGTTTTGCCTTTATGGCGGGGCATTATATATATATATTTTTAATGCCTGCCTGCTTCTCAGGGGTCTTGCGTGTCCCTTCCCCACGTGTTGCATTGCAAGGGCAGTTTTTCCTCCCCGCCACAGCCCACCCACCCGAAATGCTCAGCGTGGCACCCATAACCTCTCAAGCTGGGCAAGGTGCCAGGGGAAGGGGGAGCAAAATGGCAGTTTTGCGGTCCCCTCCTGCCCTCCTTTGTGCTGGGGAGGCAAGGCACCCCTGCCCCCTACAAGTGCCCTATTCCTGAAAAGATTCAATTTTACATTTTTAATCCTTTTCTCCTGAAAGGAAGGAAACAAACCTGTTCCCTCACCCCCATTTTCCTCCTCTAGCCCCTCCACACACCGGTGATGGCATTAAGAGAGCGAAAACGCTAGCCCTTTTTATTTTTTTATTCCCCACCCCCCCAAATAAAAAAAAACCCGCTGAGGAAAGGGGAAAGTGTCCCTTTTCAGGTGCCTTGTGGCAACAAATGGCTGACAGCAAGACAGCAGCCCGCCATGACCCTCGCTGAGGAGGGCATTCGCCTCACAGGCGCCTTCCTTTTCCCCCTGAGGTGAGGTGAGGGTTCAAGGCCACCCTCTCACCATTTTACGAGGCGGCGTGCCGTCGTCCCACCCACCCACCGTCCGGTTAAAGAAGCGGCCTTCCAGCTCCCAAGCCCGCCCGCTACTCCCTCCGCCGCTCGCCGCCGCGGGCTCCCCTCGGGCCGGCCAGGGCTCTCACGAGAGGCCGGGGATGCGAGGCCTGGCCTCGCCTAAAGCCTCTCCGTTTAGGCCCGTGGCGAGAAGCTGCTCTTCCCCCCACCCCAAACCGAGAGGGTTTTTATCTTGCAGGAAGCGGGCTATTATTTTTTGTGGGGGGGGGGGAGAAAGGGGTCACTTGGACCCACTCGCCCCTTACCTCCCCACGCCGGGGGGAGGCCTTTCGGCCGCTCTTTCGCCTGACAGACCCCTTTGTATGGAGGGGAAGGAGATTCCACCATGTCTGTACCCCCCAGGGGAAAATAAATACCACCCACTGCACGACAGGAGTGGGGGGGGGCCTTGTGGGGCACCCCATATTTTGGGGCCAACACCGCACAGCAAGGCCTTGCTTAACTTTTATTTTCCATGGGGTGGGGTATCCCCTAAAATTACAAAATCCTAAGAAATGTAGCGCCTGCAATGCAAAGGTTTATTATTGGCGGGGGGGGGGGGATAAATGTCCATTCCCCCTTTATAGCCTCTCCACAAGGCTATAAAGATGGGGGGAGGTATAAATGGAGGATACCCCCCGCCCCCAGAAAATGCCCCACCTCCGCGCGATCCTGGAAGTGGGGCAACCCGAGTTGGGGGTCTCTTTCACACGAGCGCCCGCACCCGTGTCTGAGAGCGAGGCAGCGTGGGGGCTGCGCGGTACTTACTCCAGGGTGGGATGTTCTGGGTCGTAGAAATCCCCCATCTTCGGCCTCTTCTTCATCAGATGCAGCAGCCCCGGCGAGGAGGATCAGGGCAGGCGCAGCCTCCGCCCCACATATGGGATTTCTATGGGGCTGGGCGGCGGGGAAACGACCACGACCCCCGCCACCAATGCCCAAGGCTGCAAACCCACCCAAACACGCGTGCAGAAACCCCCAAGCCTCTTCCTGACCTGCCCCCCAAAAAGGAGGCCGCTCGGTGGGTCTGGCTCCCGGCGCCTCCTTCACATCCTCTTCGGGGCACCCAAGATAGATATCCAAATTTAAGTTCTCCAGCGGCGGGAAGGTGTGATGCTGCTGCTGCTGCTGTTTTCTTTACCCTTTTTTGGCCTCCTTGCCCCCCACCCCAAAGCAAAACAGGAGGGCCCCCCCCACCAAACCCCTCCAAGAAGAGCGCTGCAAATCCTCGCTCGCTGCAGATCAGGCCATGGGTCTCTCTCCGTCTCCCCGTGTCCCAGGCGTGCAGCGGGGGCGCAAAATAATAATAATAATAATAATGCAATTTGTAAAATCCTCGATATTCCTCGCGGGGCGGAGAAAAGGGGAAACGGCGCTCGCCTCCTTGCAAAAGGCTCCTCTCTCTTTTTGCTGCTGCTGCTGCTGCTTCTTGCAACCGAAACAATTTATCCGCGCGGGCAAGGTGGGCAGAGGAGAAAGTTAGGCCCCAGACGAGCCTTTGAAGAAATGGGCAGGATCGGGAGACGGGCGCAAATCCTCCCCTCCCCAAAACGCCCTTCTCCTTTCCTTGACCTCCCTCCTCCGGCCCTTTTCCCACGAGCTCCTTCCCTGGGGAAGATCCAGGCGTCTTCTTCTTTTTCCCAATGGGCGATCCTCCGGCGGCGGCGGCGGCGGCGGCTTGTATTTTGATTTTTGCAGGGCTTTTTCTTGGCAGCAACCTCGCCCTCCTCGCTGCTGCCTCCTTTCCTTCCCTCTCCGAGTTTTCTCTGTCTCCTCTTTCCCTGGTTTTATTTCTTTTTGTCCTCGTTTAACGGCGGCGATCGCGCTCCGAGGAGGAGCAGCCGCCGCCACCTCCTCCCTCCTCCTCCTCCTCTTCTTCCTCCTCCTCCTCCTCCTCCTCCCGGAGTCCTGAAACGTCCAAACGGAAACTGTAGCTCGTCGACTTCCTACTTGCTGCAAAGGCGCAGCTCCGCCGCTGCGCTGCCGGCTCCCCGCGCAACCGGCGCCCCCTTCTCCCGCGGGTTTCCTTTAAGCGCTGCGCGGATGCCGCTCGCGGATCTTCTCCTTCCCCTCTCGCTTGCAGAGCCACTTTGCAACCTCCGAAGGAAGCGCGCTTTTGCTGCAAAGCCCCGCCGCGCTCCTTGGAGAGGAGCAGCAGGACGCGTTTCCCAGGACGCAGGCAGAGAGCGTTGCGCTCTTAATCCGGCGGTATTTCGGATTATTGATGTTATTGACGAGTTCTGCTTTAAATACCCCTGCTGCTAATACTTTTCTCTGCAGTTCTCTCTCCTGTGGTTTTATGTCAACTCATTTGCATTGTAACAATGTGCATGGTATGGATTGCTTCTCGCCTGCATTTATTGGCGCTAGTGATTAATTTTTTGCTTCATATGAATAATTGTTATCTTTATCACTGCGATTCAGGTTATTTTGTGCCACCACGGGCACAATTTCCCATCTTTTGCAGCCTGATCCTATCACGTGCTTGCTCAGAAGTACAGTAGTATTTATTTCATCGTCTTCTTATTATGCTTTTAAGCTGCTATTAAACCACCCTGGAATGGGTAAGAAATCTGATAGATAAATAATATTTGTTTGTTTGTTCAGGACAGTGCTAGAAATTTCCTGGGCGCGTTTTGCGACAGGTGCAGGTCCAATTGTGGCCACGTAGAGCTCTCTACCAGGTTGGCAACTGACATCTCCATCTCACTGGCCTCTCCAGCTTTCTTAAGCAGGTAAGCGGAATATCTTATTTCTTGCATTTATCTCCCACCTTTTTCTGCAAGGAGTCCATAATTCACACCCTCCCCATCTCAGTTAATTCCTACAATGAACCTGTAAGGAAAGATTAAAGAGGCTGCAGCTGACTTGAAGGTCACCCAGTGACCTTCAGGACTGAGTGGGGATCTGAACCCTGATCTCCCAGATCCTAGTCAGACACTCTAACCCATGGGTAGGCAAACTTTTTCAGCAGGGAGCCGGCCCACTGTTCCTCAGACCTTGTGGGGGGCTGGACTATATTTTGGGGGAAAAATATGAACGAATTTCTATGCCCCACAAATAACCCAGAGATGCATTTTAAATAAAAGCACATTCTACTCATGTAAAAACACCAGGCAGGCCCCACAAATAACCCAGAGATGCATTTTAAATAAAAGGACACATTCTACTCATGTAAAAACACGCTGATTCCCGGACCGTCCGTGGGCTGCATTTAGAAGGCAATTGGGCTGCATCCGGCCCCCGGGCCTTAGTTTGGGGACGCCTGCTCTAACCCATGGGTAGGCAACCTAAGGCCCGGGGGCTGGATGCGGCCCAATCGCCTTCTAAATGCAGCCCACGGACGGTCCGGGAATCAGCGTTTTTTTTACATGTCCTTTTATTTAAAATGCATCTCTGGGTTATTTGTGGGGCATAGGAATTCATTCATTCCCCCCCCCCAAAAATATAGTCCGGTCCCCCACAAGGTCTGTGTGACAGTGGACCGGCCCACGACTGAAAAAGGTTGCTGACCCCCCTGCTCTAACCACTGCACCACTCTTCCCTCCTAGAGTCCTCCTGCGATAAATTAAGTAGGTAAATAAATATGGGGAAAGCCAAATGTCACTTAGAGAAGAATCTGAAATATTTTCCCTGAAGCTTGAATTTGTTTTATTTTAATGTGTTGTAAACTGCACTGATATTTTTTCTTTAAAATATAAAGCGGAATAGAAAAAAAATAACAACAGCAGCAACAATAAATGTCATTGCAAGAAGAAAAAGGCACCTAGACGTTCTGTTGTGGCAACCATAAACTAGGTTTAATGTGCCATTTGGCAATTGGACCTCTGGGTATAGGGCAGTATATAAATTCAATAAATAATAAAATAAAATTAAAATAGCTTATATATCGGAATTTTAACACTGATTTAGAAAACTTATAAAGCGAGGTGCTCCTGACTCCCTCCTTTCTCACTTTCAGGAGGAGTTTAAAAACATCCATGTTCACCTAGACATTTGATGGTTGAAAGCTGATGTTCTTAGAAACCCTCTCTGATCACTGGTCGAGAATATGTTTTTGAACGTTTTATTATTTATTTTACTCATTAGATTTATATGCTGCTCTTCATCGAATGACCTCACAAGATAAAATCTGGGAGAAAGTCCCTCCTGCACAAAGAAGCAATCTTAGGTGACCATTTTTAGAACACATTTAGAAAAAATTTGCTTTATTATTTCTGTGTCTGCCGCCCTGGTCTGCTCCAGGAGGAAGGGCGAGATATAAACTGAATGAATGAATGAAAAAATAAATATTGTGCTCCTGGTGTGCTTGTGGGCCTCCCACAGGCATCTGATCTGGCTGGCCCACGTGGGGAGTGGGACGTTGGGCCTGATCTAATGTTTTTAATGTTCCCAATCTCATCCTTTGGACTTGGAGCCCAATCGCCAACAAGGCTGGCCATCCCATGCTTGATGTACTGTACTAATTACAGGTAGGTAGCCGTGTTGGTCTGCCATAGTTGAAACTGTTATGGAAAAATCCCAGGTGTGGAACTGCCCAGCCACCTGGCCCTTAGGGATAGGCCCACTGGTTTCTGCGGAGTTAAATAAAAGAAGTCCAGCCACTGGAGCAAGGACAAGACAGGGTTTATTGCGCAATAGGTTACAGTCAAACTGCACACCCAGAGCAGTGTTACAAGAACTTTTAAAAACCCCTATCATATCCCAGAATACAGTTTGAAAACATCATTACTACATCATCACTACATCACGAAAGGGAAGGGTCATACATGATTGGCATATAGGAAAAAATTCCTTCCAGTAGCACTTTAGAGATCAACTAAGTTTGTTCTTGGTATGAGCTTTCGTGTGCATGCACACTTCTTCAGATACGAAAGCTCATACCAAGAACAAACTTAGTTGGTCTCTAAGGTGCTACTGGAAGGAATTTTTTATTTTGTTTTGTTTCGACTATGGCAGACCAACACGGCTACCTACCGGTAACTGGAACTATGGAAGGCACCACATTGAGCCGCGTATCTGAAGAAGTGTGCATGCACACGAAAGCTCATACCAAGAACTCACTTAGTTGGTCTCTAAGGTGCTACTGGAAGGAATCTTTTATTTTGTTTTGTTTTGATGTACTATGTTCAATCCCCATTTCTAACAGGATGGGATAGTGAGAGATGGCAAAGACCCCTCTGCCTGGAGAGCCAAAATAGACCACTTTGTACTAGAGGCGCCAGGGGGTCTGATTTGGTGCAGGACGAAGGAGCAGAAGGAGCAGTAGCTTTTCACCACAAGGCTGTTTCTGCTGCCGGGTCCACTGCAATTCAGGAAATGCAAAGGAGCTCCACCTGGGTTATGCATTATAATCACCTCCTTCTACAAGGCAATTTTGCTTAGATGCTTAATTTATTTCAGGATCTTTTCTAGCAACTGTTTCCAGGGCCCTATTCATAACAAAGCAGTTGGCCTTTTCTCATACAGCGGTTCCTTTTTTGCCTCTAGCTATTCATTTCCCATTCACACCTGGGAGAGGCCTCCTTGTTGCTTTCTGATGGGGAGCCTGTTAAAAGAAACAGCTTTCTTTTGTGATTCAGTGTCCCAGGTGAGCTTTAGGCCTATTCACTGGATTAGCTGGCTCTGGGCCATCAGCTTATGCTGATGAGAACATAGCCTTAGCAGTGAGGCTAGCTGCCTGCCTTGGTGGCTTTTCACAGAAGAGAAAGCAGTAAACCCAAGCCTGCTTCCAAGGGCACCACCGTGGCAGAATAGGACATGGTTTTAATAATTATTTAACCTGTGTAATCCATTTTATTCTGTTTTATGTATTTTACCTTTGGCTAGAGGAAATAAATACATAATATTTTGTTCCATGCCCTGGCAGAACCGATCCTAGCTCTGCAATAATGCAACCTGTATGAAATGAATATGAGACACAGGTGGCACTGTGGTCTAAACCACAGAGCCTAGGGCTTGCCGATCGGAAGGTCAGTGGTTCGAATCCCTGCAATGGGATGAGCTCCTATTGTTCAGTCCCAGCTCCTGCCCACCTAGCAGTTTTAAAGCACACAGTGCAAGTAGATAAATGGGTACCGCTCCAGCAGGAATGTCAATGGCATTTCCATGCGCTGCTCTGGTTTGCCAGAAGCGGCTTAGTCATGCTGGCCACATGACCCGGAAGCTGTCTGCAGACAAACGCCAGCTCCCTTGGCCTATAGAGTGAGATGAGCATGCAACCCCAGAGTCGTCCGCGACTGGACCCAACAACCCCAGAGTCGTCCGCGACTGGACCTAACAGTCAGGGGTCCCTTTACCTTTACCTTTTATGAAATGAATATTTGCAAAAGGAGACCCACATGGAACATCATTGAAGGCTTCTCTATATGCATTCACAGTTTACAACAGGTGTATCCAAAATGGTGCCCTCCAGGTGTTGTTGGACTACAACTCCCATCATCCCTGATCATTGAGCCATCATTGTAGTCCAGTTACAATTGGAGGGAGACACATTGGCTATCCCTGAGGATCATGCTAGGTCTCAGATATCTGCGCTCAGCTCTCACCTGTGGCTCCTAGAAGCTATCACCATGGGATAGCAACCACACACAGGAAATGGCGTCGACTGGCCGGCTAAACCAGGTGAGGGCACCTGATGGGTCTCAAACCCTTGGTGAGTTAGGGACTTCCCCTGCATGCGAAGACAGGCTCTGGCAGATGGAGCGGACAAGACCAAAAGTGGGTCCAATGGTTAGTTTCTGCACATGCCATAGAGCAGGGGTTGTCAACCTGGTCCCTACCGTCCACTAGTGGGCGTTTCAGGATTATAGGTGGGCAGTAGTGGGTTCTACGGCACAAGCTGAATCCTCCTTCCATCCAGCACTGGTGGGCGACGAGGAAATTTTACCATCAAGAAAGACGCATTAGTGGGCGGTAGGTATAAAAAGGTTGACTACTCCTGGGTTAGAGGGAAGTGAGGGAGGGAGCCCATCTAGGAGGACGACTCTGACCCTAAACCTCCGCTGCCTTGTGGGGTATCTTTGGGAGAAGAAAAGGCTACGGACTAAGCCCAACACAAATCCAGAGTGCTCCCAGAGTTGGAAAGAAGATCCGACCAGAGAAGAATGGCAGACCAAGTTGATGAACTATGCCGAAATGGCAAAAATGACGGGAAAGATCAGAAATCAGGAAGACCAAATATTTATCAAGGATTGGAATAACTTTATAGCATATCTTAGAGACCACCGTAATCAGCAGGAATACATAACGCTTGTAAAGTAATACAAACTTTGGATACTATGGATATATAATAGATTACAGTAAAAGATGCAGGAATAAAATTTAGAAATGGAACTCGGGGAGGGAGGGAGGGAGGTCTGAAGGTTCAAGAGAACCTTTAGTTTTCTTTTTCTTTTTGGATTTGTTACGTTTGTTGTGTACAGTCATTACGTAAAGCTAATTTTTTTATTTTTTTTACATACAGTGCTACCTTATTTTAAGTCTGGGGTCTGTTCCGGAGCCCCGGACGCTTGATGAAAGGGACGCTCGACAAAGGGAGCGGTTTGTGCTTCTGTGCATGCGCGAAGCGTGATTTAGTGCCTCTGCGCGTGCGCAAGTGGCGAACCCGGAAGTAACCAATTCTGCTACTTCTGGGTTTGCTGCGGACATTCGTCGACATGGACGTTCAATGGCGTAGACGTTTGCAGAGGTATTACTGTATTCGGAATGGAGTCCCTAAAATGGTTGTATGCCACCTTCCGGCAAATCCTGCAACCAAGCAGGTGGCAAACATCTTGCTCTGAGCTTTATCAGCGAGGCCGAGAAGGGGTCTTGTCGTCTGGGCAGCCCAGGACCTTCAGACACACTGCCCATGCTTGTGCTCCATGGAGCTTACTTCAGTACTGCCAACGCAGTGGTTTGGCTTCACCTCCTCAAGACAGACCCATAGCCATTCAATATCACCTGCTTTTATCATTTCCAGAGACTCAATTAACATCTTCCCCTGTTCTGAGGTCCCATGTCTAACACTGGTATGTTGCAGTTACAGGTAGGTAGCCGTGTTGGTCTGCCATAGTCAAAACAAAATAAAAAATTCCTTCCAGTAGCACCTTAGAGACCAACTAAGTTTGTTCTTGGTATGAGCTTTCGTGTGCATGCACACTTCTTCAGATACACTGAAACAGAAGTCACCAGACCCTTATATATAGTGAGAGGTGGGGAGGGGTATTACTCAGAAGGGTGGTGGGAATGGGTGATTGGCTGATAGGTGTGGAAAACCTGTTGACGACTGTTAACGACTGCAATTGGTCTTACAGGAAAAAGCAAGGGGTGAGATGGCTAAAGATACGTTGCTTGTCTTTACTCTTCCAGGAACCATGTCTGCCGTGTGGCTACAGATTGGACAGTGTGGCAACCAGATTGGACAGGAATGGTGGCAAATCGTTACCGGCACAAGTAACCGAGAAGCTGACATGTACGTCTCTGTTAGAAGAGCTTGCTGGATCAGACCACAGGCTTACAGTTGGGCCTCCAGTCTCTCATGACTTTTCTTGCCGGGTCGTTGTAAGAGTTTCAGTTAGTTAACGCACGTGAAGAACTTTGAACGATTGGAAGAGGTTTATAATCGTTACGTTTCTGTAGTAATCGTAGTTGCATCCTCTGGGACCAGGGAAAAACACGGCCTCCTCCTTTTTCCCTGGGTGGGGAGGAAAAAATACGTCAATCAATTCCTTTGCCTTTTTAAAAGGCTTCAAATCAGAGACAGACCTTCTTCCTCACTCCTCAAGTATCTCTCAGTAGCTGAGCCAGGAGGAACAAATATAGAGCTCTGGGTTTAATTTTGAATATAATGATGGGTGGAGGGATGCAGTTCTTCATTTCTTTGGATGAAACTCCTTCTAGAGCTGTTCTGAGAAACAATGGGCTTCTCAAAACCAGAAATGGTGAAAGGCTGCTAAGCCATCTAACCGAAGGACTAGGATCTGGTGGGGTTTGATCTGCCGCTTGACTCCAGATCCCATCAGCCCCAGTCAGCGGTGAGAGGTGATGGGAGTTGTGATTCCAGCAACATCTGGAGGATCACAGGCTCCCCATTCCTTAAGCGACTCACATTTTTTGGCCATGTTGTAAGTGACAAAAAGCCATCACTTACTACATTACAGTGATTTTAAACAGACTTTGCACTGATCGTTTTGCATAGCAGGTTTTCTCCAAAGTTCTGGAAACGCTCCATGATTCATAGAATTGTAGAGTTGAAAGGGCCCTCGAGGATCGTCTAGTCCAGGGGTCAGCAAACTTTTTCAGCAGGGGGCCAGTCCACTGTCCCTCAGACCTTGTGGGGGCCGGACTATATTTTGAAAAAAAAAATATGGAAAAATTCCAATGCCCCACAAATAACCCAGAGATTAAATAAAATGACACATTCTACTCATATAAAAACACGCTGATTCCCGGACCATCCACGGGCCGGATTTAGAAGGCGATTGGGCCGCATCTGGCCCCCGGGCCTTAGTTTGGGGACCCCTGGTCTAGTCCAACCCCCTGTGATGCAGGAATTTCAACTAAAGCTGAGTGGACCGAGGGTGTCCTGGGGCTTCCCTGATGGGAGCTGCTACTGTGTCTCTTCTAGTTACCCATTCTGCTCTCCGGATGGCCATCTGAGCGCCGTCTGCGTGGACAGTGAGTCCAAAGTGGTGAGGAAGCTGCAGAAACAAATCAAAAGAGGGTAAGTGTCAGGTGGCTCCATCTATGCTGCCCTGCATTCCTTGGAAGGCAACGGAAGAAATCTCCGGGCCACTGTTAAGATTTCTTCGGGGAGTGAGAGAAACACCTACCTATGGTATTCCATGGAGACGGGCAAGGATGCAATAACAACAACAACAATAATAATAATTTATTATTTATACCCCAGCCACTCTGGGCAGCTTCCAACAGAATATTAAATGCAATAATATATTACAGTGGTGCCTCGGGTTACATACGCTTCAGGTTACATATTCCGCTAACCCAGGAAATAACGCTTCAGGTTAAGAACTTTGCTTCAGGATAAGAACAGAAATCGTGCTCTGGCAGCGGGAGGCCCCATTAGCTAAAGTGGTGCTTCAGGTTAAGAACAGTTTCAGGTTAAGAACGGACCTCCGGAACGAATTAAGTACGTAACCAGAGGTACCACTGTAATTAAAAGCTTCCCGAAACACGGCTGCCTTCAGATGTCTTCTAAAAGTTGTGTAGTTCTTTATCTTCTTGACATCTGAAGGGAGGGCATACTGAGCCTGCCTGGTCGTAGAGTGAGGGAACAGGGCCACAAAGAGTGTAGTTTTTATCTCCTTGACATCTGAAGGAGGGCGTTCCACTGGGCGGGCGCCACCACCGAGAAGGCCCTCTGCCTGGTTCCCTGTAACCTCACTTCTCGCAATGAGAGAACTGCCAGAAGGCCCTCGGAGCTGGACTTCAGTGTCCGGGAAGAACGATGGTGGAGATGAGCCTTTAATAATAATAATAATAATATAAATAATAATAATAATTTATTATTTATACCCCGCCCATCTGGCTGAGTTTCCCCAGCCACTCTGGGCGGCTCCCAATCGAGTGTTAAAAACAATACAGCATTAAATATTAAAAACTTCCCTAAACAGGGCTGCCTTCAGATGTCTTTTAAAAATAGGATAGCTGCTTATTTCCTTGACATCTGATGGGAGGGTGTTCCACAGGGTGGTGCCACTACCGAGAAGGCCCTCTGTCTGGTTCCCTGTAACCTCACTTCTCGCAATGAGGGAACCACCAGAAGGCCCTTGGTGCTGGACCTCAGTGTCCTGGCTGAACGATGGGGGTGGAGACGCTCCTTCAGGTATACTGGGCCAAGGCCGTTTAGGGCTTTAAAGGTCAGCACCAACACTTTGAATTGTGCTCGGAAACGTACTGGGAGCCAATGTAGGTCTTTCAGGACTGGTGTTATATGGTCCTGGCAGCCACTCCCAGTCACCAGTCTAGCTGCTGCATTCTGGATTAATTGAAGTTTCCAGGTCACCTTCAAAGGTAGCCCCACGTAGAGCGTATTGCAGTAATCCAAGTGAGAGATAACTAGAGCATGCACCAGTCTAGCGAGACAGTCTGCAGGCAGATAGTCTCAACCTGCGTACCAGATGGAGCTGGTAGACAGCCGCCCTGGACACAGAATGTGCATATAAAGCTTATTTTTGCACAATTTAGCCTTTTATTAGATTGCATAGCCGAGAGAGGCTTAGAAGCTTTCAGCGTCTGCTGAAATCTCAGAAACTGGGGTGGGTAAGCGGGATTTCCAGTGGCGAAAGATTGCCAGAAGGCTAAATTGTGCAAAATAAGCTTTATATGCACATTCACTTGGTTCAGATCGCAGATATCTACTTTCTTGGTGAAAACTTGGTATACAGGTGACCACCAGTTTAGGTGCATCCAGTTGACATATGATCCCTTTTGGAACTGGAAGAAGGTAGAAATGGGGGTGGGGGTGACGCAGTGCGCTTATATGCACTGCACCGATGCGCACAGGGGCCAGGAACAGAACCCCCACGCAAAACATATTTTTGTTTTATTGCTTTAGTGCACAGAGACCCAAATAAAGTCTCTCTGACAGTTTCATCATCATCATCATCATCATTCCTTTCTCCCCCCACCCCAAAACCAGGGTATTCAGAGAGTCCAATCTCATCATGGGGAAGCAGGGACGAGGCAACAACTGGGCTTATGGTAAGAGCCCCAGAGTTCTCTGTTGTAGTGATGCCCCAAAATCACGCTGCTCAATGTTGGAGTTAATTTTTTATTAGCAAGAACATCTGCACAGGCTTGGCTGAGTGTCAGGCCTCATGAGCGAATGTCAGGCCTCATGAGCATGGCAGATCATCCCCAGTAGGTCTTGACCCATGGTTCACTTGCCGAGACGGAAGGTCCCCACCTCTCCACAGTCGTCTTAAGCTCCCTCCTCTCCAGGTTTTTTTTCCAAGCAATCCAGAGTCGCTGCCCGCATGCAACCAATCTCTCCTCTGCCCTTTTCAGACCTCTTCTGGTTCTGGGAGAGAAGCGGGGAGAGGAGCTTGTCACAGCAGGGGGGGGCACTCTGGCTTCTTCAACAGCCAGACTCGACTCTGCCTCTTGGCTTCTCTCCTCTCGTGCTTCTGCCTCTGATTCTGGACTTTCCTCTGCCACAGACTCTCCCTGCTCGCTAGGCTCTGTTACTTCCAACACCTCCTCTTCCCAGTCTTCTCCCACTGAAAGCTCATCATCATCCCATCACCACTCCCCGGGCTCTGAGCTCTCTTCCCTTGGGGGTTCCCCAGCTCAATCCCCCCACCATTCCTCTGCATCCAACAGCCTCTGGAAAGCTCGTAAGAATGGAAGGAGAGTGGAAAAGAGCCAATATATAGAGAGGGAAATTGTGTGTACAGTCGTACTTCGGAAGTCAAACGGAATCCGTTCCAGAGGACCGTTCGACTTCTGATATGTTCAGAAACCAAAGATTGGCTCCTGCAGCCAGTCGGAAGTCGTGGAAGACCGGTCGGATGTCCGGCTTCCAAAAGAACATTCAAAAGCCGAATGTTTTCAATGGTTCGGGAGCCGGAACGTTCAACTCCCAAGGCATTCGGGAGCCAAGGTACGACTGTATCTGAAAATGTGGGCAGCATTAAGATAAATTCAACAGTGTAAAGAAGTTTTGATGGATGTTATAATGCAGGTATGTCCAACGGGTCGATCGCGATCTACTGGTCGATCACGGCTGATTGCGGGACCCTGATCACCCCTCCACCCCCCCCCAAAAAAGCTCAAAGACTTTGTATTTCTAAAAAAAGTTCAACAATGTTGGTCGATCCAGCGCCAGTTTCTTTTATAGTGGGAGTAGATTGCAGTGTCTTGGAAGTTGGACATGCCTGTTATAATGGAATGCTGATTCGTTTAGTTTATATAAAATACGTAGGGATTTATGCTGTGCAAAATGAACCATGTAAAGAGGAAGGGGAGTCATTGATATTTTAAGGTTGTTTAAATGAAAAAGGTAAAACAGAAATTTAATAAAAATTATAATAATAAAAAGAAGGGACCCTCCTGCCCTGTTGCTCGTCTCCAGCAGCTGTTCTCACTTGGCGTCTGTGCCTTTTGCGGTTCACAGGTTATCACGGCGTCCGTTCGGAGAGCGAGCAAAGCTTGTGCAGCCGGACAATGGAGAGTCTGCGGAAAGAGGCAGAGAAGAGGGATTTCTACGGTGGGACTGTGCTGTTCCACAGCCTCAGCGGGGGCACAGGAGCTGGTGAGGACGTCACTTGAATGAAAGTTATTTCCCCCTCCCCTGACTACGGCCACAGCCACACAATGCATTTCGCCCAAAGAATCCCGGAAACCGTGGTTTGCACCTCACGGAGCTACACTTCCCAGCACCTGCGGTGAGCTACAGTTTCCAGGATTCTCTGGGGGAAGTCATGTGCTTTTAAAGGCACGGTGTGGGCTGCCTCTGAAGGTGGTTCATAATAAACAACAACAACAATAATAAATTCATTATCTATACCCCGCCCATCTGGCTGGGTTTCTCCAGCTGCTCTGGGCGGCTCCCAACAGAGTATTAAAAACACGATAAAACATCAAACATTAAAAACTCCACTAAACAGGGTTGCCTTCAGCCAGTGCAGAATTCGGTGGCCAGGTTGCTCACTGGGACAAGGCAGTTTGTGCATCTTAAACCGATCCTGGTCCAACTGCACTGGCTGGCAGTTAGCTTCTGGGCCCAATCCAAAGTGCTGGTTTTGACCTATAAAGCCTTAAACAGCTCGGGGCGGCAATACCTCAAGGGCCACCTCTCCCCATTTGAACCTACCTGGACCATGAGATCATCTTCTGAGGCCCTTCTTCGTGTGTTTCTTCCTCGAGAGGTCCAGAGGGTGGCAACACAAGAACAGGGCCTTTTCTGCAGTGGCTCCCCCCGTCTGTGGGATGCTCTCCCCAGGGAAGTTCGCCCGGCACCTTCATTATACACCTTTAGGCCCCGGGCAAAAAACGTTCCTCTTCAACAAGGCCTTGGGATAATAACAACAACAACAATAATAATAATTGCATAACAATGTCCGGAGGGACATTGCTGGAACGTCTCTTGGGTTGCGGCAAATGGCTAAAATGTTTTTAAATGTTTTTAATTTTGGTTCCTCTGTTTTGTTTTTGGCGGGCTAGGGTTGATTGAATGTTTAGTTGGGCTTGCGGTTATTTTAATTTGGGTATAACTGTAAACTCTTTATTATTGTTGTTGTTGTTGTTTGTTGTTGTTGTTATTGGTGTCTATCAATTTATTGGTTTGTTTCTTGCCTGTATAGGATATATATATATATATTTAATAATGGATGTTTTGGTGTGTTTTTATATATGCTGTAAGCCGCCTAGAGTGGCTGGGGAAGCCCAGACAGATACAGATAGTTGAGATATACATATTATTATTATTATTATTATTATTATTATTATTATTATTATTCTTAATAGCAACTCCTTCTTTCCCTGGTGTTATGCAATGCTAAACCATTTGCATTGGGCTCTTCTCCCCTAGGGCTGAGTTCCCGGTTGTGCGAAGCCATCCGAGAAGAGTACCCCCTTGGCCACATCCTGTCTGTCTCGGTGGCACCGCACCAAGCTGGCGAGAGCCCTCTGCAGCACTACAATGCCCTGCTGTGCCTTTCTTGGCTCCAGAGGTGAGTAAAGGAAGGTCTGTCTCTTACTAGGCTTGGCAAGCAAAAGAAAAAAAAAGCAATGACACTGGAATATAGCTGGCTAAGATCTACTCAGGGTAGACACGTCAGAATGAGTGAGCCAGAGTTAGGCATCTCCACTTTATTTCAGTGGTTCTCCTCCAAGCATGGCAAGCTTCTTCTTTTTTTAACATCTTTATTGAAAGTTCAAAAAGTACCTTACTATATGTGCACCAGGCATGGTGAGATACAAATAAAAAGGAGAAACAGAACCCGTGCAGAAGGGAAAACAGGGGGGGGTGAAACCCAAACTGTACAGGTGAAACTCGAAAAATTAGAATATCATGGAAAAGTCCATTTATGTAAGCAATTGTTTTCATTAGCTACTGGAGTTTAATATATGAGATAGACTCATGACATGCAAAGCGAGATATGTCAAGCCTTTGTTTGTTATAATTGTGATGATTATGGCGCACAGCTGATGAAAACCCCAAAGTTGAGATTGTTAATTTGGGGTTCTCATCAGCTGTACGCCATAATCATCACAATTATAACAAATAAAGGCTTGACATATCTTGCTTTGCATGTCATGAGTCTATCTCATATATTAGTTTCACCTTTTAAGTTGAATTACTGAAAGAAATGAACCTTTCCACGATATTCTAATTTTTCGAGTTCCACCTGTGTATTTTGCAAGGTTGTTATTGTACTTCACCAGATCTTAACGTATTACAGTATTTGTAAGAATGGATTCCAAATATCATTGAATTTGTCCATGGCAAGACTGTGTTTATATGCAAGTTGTTCATATATTGCAAGTTTGTATAAGTCTTCAATCCATTCGTAGAAGGGAGCCGCATTTTTATTTTTCCAGTTCATTAGTATCAGTCTTTTTGCTGTGTTCAGGGCACAGAGAGTCCATTCGTATTGTCCTTTTGTAAGGTTCCATGTGCTGGGCATATAATTCAGGAGGGTATTTTTCACTGTAAATGTAAGATTATTCCATACAGTGCTGTTGATGGTTTCAGTTACCTTCTTTCAATATAGGACAATGTAAAAACATATGTGTCAGGAAATCGCCCTCGCCGAAGCTGGAAGCGGGCCCGGGGCTTTTTCAGTATTGGAAACTGGATCGCTCTTCCAGTGGGGAGGGGGAGATGGGGACAGGAAGTGGGCGCAGGGGCTGTGGCAGGGATGGAGAGCCTCTGCACCAAGTGGGAAGAGGGGGAGAGGAACCCTTTCCTGTTTTAGCAGGGAGGAAGGACATAGAGGGGGGAGGCGGGGGTTCAGGATCCCGCGCCTTTTATGCTGGACAAAGAACCAGAAACGGACATTCCCGGACTCTGAAGAGGGATGAGCTGGACGTCTTTATTTTAGCTCCACTGTAAATAGCTGCACAATAAAGAACTTAGTTTTTAGAAGTTCTGCCTCTGCCTGATTTCTCATGAGCAACCACTGAAACTCCTTACAATATAGCAAAGCATTATGTACCTACTACACAACAGGGTTGTTGCGAGGATAAAATGGGCAAAGGGAGAATCCCCCGGGAGGGGGTGGACTCTCCTTCCCTGGAGGTTTTAAAACAGAGGTTGGACGACTATCTGTCATGGATGCTTTAGATAAGATTCTTGCAGGGGGTTGGACTAGAGGATCCCTGGGGGTCCCTTCCAGCTCTGCAATTCTATGATTTTATAAGAATAGGTGACACCCTTGGGTGTCTGCAAAGGAGGAGGAAAGGGGAAGAAATGCATAACTAGTTCAGCTTCCCCCAAGCGGGTACCTTCCAGGCGTTTGGGACTACAGCTCCCATCAGCCCGAGCCTGAAGTTGGAAGGGATCCCCTAGAGTTAGCTAGTCCAGCCCCCTGCAATGCAGGAATTTTAGCTCAAGAGTCCCTGGCAGTCGGCTACCCAACCTCTGTTTGAAAGCTTCCAAGGAAGAAGAGTCCACCACCTTCAGAGGGAATCCGTTGCACTGTCAAGCAGCTGTCGCTGTCAGAAAGTTATTAGAACTAAACATTTGGGAAATCTAGTCTTATCCGAAATGCCCCCGACCCCGCTTTGCCCTCCACCCAGGTATGCAGACGGGGTCCTCCTGTTTCACAACGACGAGGTGTTGAAGCGCGCAGCGGCTCCCCTGCCGAGGAAGGACGCTCCTGAAGCCTCGTGCCAAGTCTCCTTCCCTTCGATGAATGCCTACATTGCTTCCTGCCTCGCTGGGCTTCTCTGCCCGCTCAAGATTTTCACATCACAAAGGTGAGTCCGAGGCAGACGCTTGGGACAGGGGCTCGCTTTTGATGTTTCCTGTGCAGCCGGCGCTTGATTGAAGAGCCGTTCCATTGCATTCTCTTAAGAAAGGTCAAAAGATATCTGCAGACGCGTGTGCCTGAGATAGCCTTCCCGGACTACAAGGTGTCCTGGACTACAACTCCCATCCTAAACGGCCTCAGCCCTTTATACCCGAAGGAGCATTTCCACCCCCATCGTTCAGCCTGGACACTGAGGTCCAGCGCCAAGTGCCTTCTGGCAGTTCCCTCCCTGGGAGAAGCCAAGTTACAGGGAACCAGGCAGAGGGCCTTCTCGGTAGTGGCACCCGCCCTGTGGAACGCCCTCCCATCAGATGTCAAGGAAATAAACAACTATCTGACTTTTAGAAGACATCTGAAGGCAGCCCTGTTTAGGGAAGTTTTTAATATTTAATGTTGTATTGTTTTTAACACTCAAATGGGAGCCGCCCAGAGTGGCTGGAGAAACTCAGCTAGATGGGCGGGGTATAAATAATAATTTATTTATTTATTTATTATTAATTAATTAATTAATTAAAGGTAAAGGTAAAGGGACCCCCTGACCATTAGGTCCAGTCGCAGACAACTCTGGGGTTGCGACGCTCATCTCGCTTTACTGGCCGAGGGAGCCGGTGTACAGCTTCCGGGTCATGTGGCCAGCATGACTAAGCCACTTCTGGTGAACCAGAGCAGCGCACGGAAACGCCGTTTAGCTTCCCGCCGGTGTGGTACCTATTTATCTACTTGCACTTGAGGTGCTTTTGTTTTTGTTTTTTTAATAAAAATTTATTGGCCTTTTTCATAATACAACATAAACCCCACCCACACCAACATATATAACACAAATACAAACAAAGCCAGGATTTTTCTTCTTACTTATATCCATAAAAAAAAAAATTTCTTGTTTCAAATCTTGACACATGACTTCCCCTGCCTATTCACCTTCGGTTTTAAATCAATCTTCTTCTTTTTTATAACAACTTTTCTCTAAAAATTAACTTTAGTTAAAAATAAAACAATCATCTTAATCTTCTTACTTTATCATAAATCTTAACAAAATATTCTCAAAAAATCTAAACTTATTTCTTCTTTCCTTTATCATGCTGCTATTAACATATAATCTCAATATCTCGCTATTTATTCACTATAAACTTATAATTAGCAACCTTCACGCTCCGATTTCAGATACCATAACAGACCATTTAAATTAACGATTAATACTTCACCCCACACCCCCTCTGTCCATTGTCTTTCTCTGTCTTTCGCCGGAACCATTCCTCGAGTTGTCTTCTTTTCCCAAATGTCCACAGATCCAGGCAACATTCACAACAAACCTTGCATCGAGCTTCAGGGTACACATCACGTCCTTCCTGGGCTCCTCCGCTTCTTTGTACCATGCTTCTACTTCTTGTAAATATCTTAGTTCCATGTCCCTTGCCCCCGAGCTCCCACCTCGGGGTCTGGATATTATAAATTTTCCGGTTCCAGGGCTGCCACCCCCAGAAACCGGTTCCTTTTCCCGGAGTCGCCCAGCCATTTCATAGCATCCTTCAAGCACCCCTTCCAGCTCTTTGCCAAGGTTTGCTTCCATTGTGTAAAATTTTTGAAAAGCCTCCTCTGTGGGAAGTTGATTCTTTTTATTTATAATCCCACTCAAAACTTGCAATTTGCGATTAAGCAGTTCCAGCTTCAAGACATCCAACAATTCTTCGTCCTTTAGACCAGAGTTCAAAACAAGTTCCAACACAAAGTCCAGCATTTTGAAAGGGAGGGTGGGTATCGAATTTCAGTTCCTGTCTCTTCCTTCCTTTGTTTCAATTGTTTCCCACGTCAGTCCAGATTTTCCATCGCCATTTTTTCTGAAGCCAGAGTGTAAAGACCAAAACTTTAGATGGAGATATTTTCTCCCCACTTTATCCCCGAAGGGAAAACTCAGCAGTCTCAGTTTTCAAATTCCGAACACTTTGTATCCATTATTGTAGCAGCAGTCACTTAAACTGGTTACTTTCTTTCTCTCCCGAAGGGAGGGAGGCAGGCTCCCTTTCCTCTTCCCCCCGGATCGTTCCAAAAATAGAAAAGTCAGCCAAATACTCACAACCACCGGGTTCTTTCAGATGACTAAATACAGGTAGAACTTAGACGCTCATCACAGGCTTTGTCGCCGCATTTACATCCCGGTTGGGGCATGTCCCCTATAGCCCGGCTCCGTCGTCCCTTCACCCCCACTCCCCCTTTACAGGGGGGGCGAGGGAAGGGTTCGGAGCCACAACGGGCACAGCCGGGGAGCCCAGGGTGCGGGACGCTCTTCCCGCACCCCACCGGAGCCCCGCTTTGCGGTAGCGGGGCTCCAACCCCCGGGATGGACTGGGCGCTTCGCAGCCGAAGCAGCCCACGACCACCCGCAATGGCGTCGCCGCCGGAAGTCCGCACTTGAGGTGCTTTTGAACTGCTAGGTGGGAAGGAGCAGGGACCGAGCAGCGGGAGCTCACCCCGTCACAGGGATTCAAACCGCCGACCTTCTGATCGGCAAGCCCTAGGCTCTGTGGTTTAACCCACAGTGCCACCTGCGTTCCAGATTATTTATTTCTTATTATTTATTACCCAGCCCCAAAAAAGGTATGGGGTCCCCCGGGGCAGGTGCCGCCTGTTACGTCTGCTCTTCTCAATGCCCTGTCCCTTACTTTGCAGCGGAGTTAGCATGGGGATGGAGCCCTGGGAGCTGCTGAGAACCGTCTGCCCGATGCCCGCCTTCAAGTTCCTCCACACAGCTCAAGCCAGCACAAGGTAGGAGCAGGGGCCTCGCCGGGATGCTTTAGCTGTCATGCCAGCATTGCAGGGGGTCAGGCTAGATGACCCTGCATTGCGGGAGGTTGGACTAGTGGAGGAAAAGCCCTGTCGCGCTAGCGCAGGCATCCCCAAACTCGGCTCTCCAGCTGTTTTGGGACTACAATTCCCATCATCCCTGACCTGTTAGCTAGGGGTGATGGGAGTTGTAGTCCCAAAACAGCTGGAGGGCCAAGTTTGGCCATGCCTGCTAAAGCCATCCAAGTTGTTGGCCATCACTGCCTCCTGTGGGACGGAATTCCACAGTTGAACAATACATTGCATTTCGCATATCTGTCCCAAATATTCCAACGTTCAGCTTCATTGGGTGCCGATGAGTTCTAGTATTTTGTGCATGGAGGGCCGAGTTTGGGGATGCCTGCGGGAGCAGGAGGTAGAATGCTGAGTCCGGGCCAAAGTCTCATTTTCATTAAAACAGCTCCATTTCAAACAAAGGTGTAGAGTGAGGTCTATATTTTCATACATAAACTATGCAACAACAGCCGCATGGATGTTACTAGCCCAGAGATGGAAGGAAGAGACAACCCCCGACCGGGGGAAAACAGCAAACCAAGTTGTTGGACTACGTGGAAACGGCAAAATTAACTGGGAAAGCTCAGGAACCAAGAGGACAAAAGCTTTAAAAAAGAATGAGAAAAAAATTATAGTTTGCTTAGGAGACCGCTGTAAGGAGATGAAAACATGAGCAGGATTTTAAACACTCTTATAATGAAAAATTACAGACAATTTAAATGGACAAAAAAAATGAGTGTTATAAATGTTATTATTGGGACCCATGGACGAGGTGGGAGGAGGTCACAAGATCCGGAGTAATCTCTGTGTATGGATTTTTGTGTTTGTTTTGTTTTTTAGTCTTTTAAAACCAAATAAAAATTATTTTTACATATTTTAATACATTTTTAAAAAATCAATAGTACCAGAACATGTGATGCTGGCTGACCCAGTTTAACTGTTATATAGACAGAGGGATAGCTCAGTCGGTATGCAGAAGGTCCCCAATAGAATCTCCAAAATAGCATCTCCTTCTCCAAAACCCTGGAGGGTCGCTGTCAGCCTGTGTACTAGATGGGCCTTTGGTCTAGCTTGGTATAAGGCAGCTCCTGTCATGGCCTGGTTAAGACGCAGAGGAATGGTGCGAGGCACCAGCTGGGGAACCCCCAGGGAGAGAAGACTCAGAGCAGGGCTTGTTGCTGGGACAGAGATGAGTGGTCAAAGGGAGCAGACTGGGAAGAGGAGGTGTTGGAGGCTGAAGAGGCAACAGGGCTTAGTGAGCAGGGAGAGTCTGGGGCAGAGAGCAGTCCAGAGACGAAGAGGAAGGGGGCCAAGAGGCAGAGATGAGGCAGGCTGTTGGGGAAGCCTGGGGGTCTCCCCCTCCTGCTGCGACCAGCTGCCGTTCCCCCTGGTCTCCCAGAACCAGAAGAGGTATGAAGAGGGAGGAGCAAAGACAGGCAGGGCGATGGAGTCTCAGATTCCAGTGGGAAATGTGAGAAAGCGAGGGCCTTCAGCCCCCACAGCTGCCTGACAGGGGCAAGATCTACCGAGGAGAGTTGCCTGCGCTAACTAGGCCTGGCTTCCTGAGCTGCTTCGTCTCTTTGAAAAAAGAGTTAATTTCTCTGACACTGTTCCGAGTTATCGCTCCCTACCTTCCTCCATATGGGATTGCCTTTGTGGTGAGTGGGGCCTGCGTTTCGTTTCCCCAGGGGGACGGTGTTTTGGGACGGCCTGGCCTCTTCTGTGCTGCATCCGCTGCCTCGTCAGTCTCTTGCTGGAAATCCTGTATCCTTTCACTGGGGGGGAATTAAGTGAGTAACTTGGGCTTCTCTACTTCTGGGCGTTTGCCCCGTGCAGGCAGCAGCGTAGAGTTCAGAGGAAGAACCTCTGATCATACTAGGAAGGCAGCTGGGATACAAGGTTGGAAGGAATCATCAGGGGTCAGCAAACTTTTTCAGCAGGGGGCCAGTCCACTGTCCCTCAGACCTTGTGGGGGGCCGGACTATATTTTTTTGGGGGGGGGAATGAACAAATTCCTATGCCCCACAAATAACCCAGAGATGCATTTTAAATAAAAGGACACATTCTACTCATGTGTAAAAACACGCTGATTCCTGGACCGTCCGCGGGCCGAATTTAGAAGGCGATTGGGGCAGATCCGGCCCCCAGGCCTTAGTTTGCCTTCCCATGGGATAAACTCTTCGTAAAATCCAGCCCAAAGCAGAATTTGGAAGGTAGTTTCAAAGAACAAATACAAGAGCGTGATTATTTGATTTAGCAAAGGAGGGGCAGACTAAGAAACAGAATTGCAGGGCAGAGCTGCCCAGTTATTTCAAGTGCTTGATAAGCAATAATGCCACCTCCTTTTTAAAAACCCAATAATATCCTAAAGTTAATTTCATTATCCCATTTATATCCTGCCTTTCCTCCAAGGAGCTTTAAGGGGCACACATAGTTCTCCCCACTCCATTTTACCCTGCCAACAACCCTGCAAGGTAGGTTTGGTTGTGCGTGAATGCGTGCCTCAAGGTTGCCACCTGGTAAGCTTCTTTCAAGAGACAGGATTTGAACCTGGGACTCAGCCCTAGATTGGCACTCTTACTTGGGGATGGGGAACCATTATCTGCTTGGGGTCAGTGTTACCTTCTGGGCAGCCTGGTGGTGGGCGGGATGAGAGGCAAAACTGGGCACAGCGAAAAATGCAAGTTTCCTTTTTGCACAGTAGGGTGGTTTCTCCAGACGTTTTGAATCTCTTTGTCTCCGTCCAGGCGAGCAAAAGGCTTTGCCAGAGATGAAGGACACATGCCAGCCAGACAAAATCAGGGTGCCAAGCAAGGATTGGAGAGCCCTGAAGGTTAGATGAAGAGGCCCCGAGAGTTGCATCCGCCCCTAGGCCAGAGGTTCCCCACCCCTGCTCTAACCACTATTCCACACTGCTGTCGCAGGACGGTGAGGGGCAGCAGCAACGAGGTTGACCCTTTACAAAAACAGTCAGGCTGGATTTCCCTGTTCTTGCTCTGTTTAAAGGTAAAGGGACTCCTGAGCGTTAGGTCAAGTTGCGGACGACTCTGGGGTTGCGGCGCTCATCTCGCTTTACTGACCGAGGGAGCCGACGTTTGTCCGCAGGCGGTTTTTCCGGGTCATGTGGCCAGCATGACTAAGCCGCTTCTGGCGAACCAGAGCAGCGCACCTTCCCGCCAGAGTGGTACCTATTTATGTACTTGCACTTTGACGTGCTTTCAAACTCCTAGGTTAGCAGGAGCAGGGACTGAGCAACGGGAGCTCACCCCATCATGGGGATTCGAACCGCTGACCTTCTGATCGGCAAGCCCTAGGCTCTGTGGTTTAACCCACAGTGTCACTGCTGTTTAGCCTAAGGAATTCCTGCTCCCTTGGGAGCATCCGTGGATGCAAGTCGCGGGGAAGGGCAGCAGGTGGGGGTGGGGGGTGGGGTGAGGGCTCTTCCATCTCCCTTGTGCCTTGGTCCTTAGCAGGCTTGCCGGCAGCACCAGAGCACAGCCGTGCTGGCCGTGGCCCGTGGCCCCCGGGAAGACGCCTTTCTCGCGAACCCCAGTTTGGTCCTGAGGAAGCTGAGGCAAGGCTACCGCTGCGTTACGTGGAACCCCTTCGCTGCCACTTACTGGACCGGTCAGTCTCGCAAGCCCCTGATTCTGGTTCTGCCCAGGACATCATATTTATTTATTTATTTATTTATTTATTTATTTATTGTTGCTACTACTACTGCTGCTTATTGAATCTATATACAGTGGTACTTTGGTTCTCAAACTTAATCCGTTCCGGAAGTCCGTTTCAAAGCCAAAGCGTTCCAAAACCAAGGCGTGCTTTCCCATAGAAAGTAATGCAAAATGGATTAATCCGTTCCAGACTTTTAAAAACAACCCCTAAAACAGCAATTTAACATGAATTTTACTATCTAACGAGACCATTAATCCATAAAATGAAAACAGTGTACTGCAGTCACACAATCAATCCATCAGTAGCTGAACTGGGTTCCACACAATCACACACACTTGTTGTTCAGTCGTGTCCGACTCTTCGTGACCCCATGGACCAGAGCACACCAGGCACTCCTGTCTTCCACTGCCTCCCGCAGTTTGGCCAAACTCATGCTAGTCGCTTCGAGAACACTGTCCAACCATCTCGTCCTCTGTCGTCCCCTTCTCCTTGTGCCCTCCATCTTTCCCAACATCAGGGTCTTTTCCAGGGAGTCTTCTCTGATGAGAGCCTCAACTTCAGGATCTGTCCTTCCAGTGAGCACTCAGGGCTGATTTCTTTAAGGATGGATAGGTTTGATCTTCTTGCAGTCCATGGGACTCTCAAGAGTCTCCTCCAGCACCAGAATTCAAAAGCATCAATTCTTTGGCAATCAGTCTTCTTTATGGTCCAGCTCTCACTTCCATACATTACTACTGGGAAAACCATAGCTTTAACTATACGGACCTTTGTCGGCAAGGTGATGTCTCTGCTTTTTAAGACGCTGTCTGTCACACACACAGAGAGCTCTGCGTGCCACACACAGAGAGAGCCACAAAAACGCAAAATAAGTAGCAAAAACAGACAGACCTCAGTGTAACGCTCAAAACAGAAGTGTGGCACTCAAATCAGAAGTGTAACACTCAAAACGGAGCACGTTTGGCTTCCAGAAAAATTTCGCAAACCAGAATACTTACTTCTGGGTTTGCAGTGTTTGGGTTCCAAGTTGTTTGAGTACCCAGGCGTTTGAGAACCAAGGTACCCCTGTAGTGAAACCTCCCAACAACACACGTTTTCTCTGAGCAGCTCACAAATAGCAACACGTGAAATGCAGCGTAGGACAATGAGGGCTATGGGAAAGGAGAAACGCAGATATTTAAGAGGGCCAAACCGTAAAGCACAAAAAATAATTTTTATTGATTTTACAGAATAAATCTCAGGTTAACACATTGACATCCCGGAATTAAACAAGATTCTTCTGAATCTTAGGACTCCCCTCCTCCCCTCCGTGGGTCCTCAGTATATCTGAGTCAACTGCATATTATAATTTATCCACATTGAAGTTCTCCACAATATCCAAAGTCTCTTGAACATTGCAGGAGTTGTTAAAAGCCTGCCAAAGAACTCAAGCGATTACCGTGTTCCTTTAGATACATTTTTTATTTGTCCCATTCCCTGCTGAAGTTTTGATCCTCCTGATTTCTGACTTTCCCTATCAATCTTGCCATCTCCGCATAGTCTAATAATTTCATCTGTCAGTCCGCTTTTGTCAGCATCTTCTCTTTCCATCGCTGGGCAAATAACATCCTTGGCAGTTGTAGTCGCTTACATGAAGAGTCTTCTCATATCCTTCGGTATGTCTGCACCTAGAATTTCTAAGAGAAAAGCTTCTGGTCTTTTGACAAATGTTATTTTAAACATTTTAAAATGATAATAACTAATAATAATAATAAAATTATTATTTATACCCCACCCATCTGGCTGCGTTCCCCCAGCCAATCTGGGCGGCTTCTAACAAAATATTAAAATAAAATAGTCCTTTCTAGTTCATTATATGTCATTATATGTCATTTCCCAACCTTAATCTCTTTACAGTCCCACCACATGTGGTGGAAGGTGCCCTCTTCTTCCTTGCATTTCCAACATACATTTGAATTAGCCCTATACATTTTCGCTAACCTACTGGGTGTTAGATACCAACCGTACGTCATCTTCATGTAATTTTCTTTCAGCGTAGTAACACCCTGTAAGTTTTAGATCGTCTTTCCGTAATTTTCCCTCATGTGTATTATATCCAAGCACGGTTAGTTTTAAAGGCCTGGCTGAATTATGATGCTAGGAGAACTTCCCTGGGGAGGCTGTTCCATGGGGTGGCGGCATCTTTGTATGCAGTTCCAACACATGCTGATGATGTGCTTTAGACATCTGCTGCAAATCTATATACAGGTGAAACTCGAAAAATTTGAATATCGTGGAAAGGTTCATTTCTTTCAGTAATTCAACTTAAAAGGTGAAACTAATATATGAGATAGACTCATGACATGCAAAGCGAGATATGTCAAGCCTTTATTTGTTATAATTGTGATGATTATGGCATACAGCTGATGAGAACCCCAAATTAACAATCTCAACTTTGGGGTTTTCATCAGCTGTACGCCATAATCATCACAATTATAACAAATAAAGGCTTGACATATCTCACTTTGCATGTCATGAGTCTATCTCATATATTAAACTCCAGTAGCTAATGAAAACAATTGCTTACATAAATGGACTTTTCCACGATATTCTAATTTTTCGAGTCTCACCTGTATTTTAGGCTGGCTCCAGAGCTTGTGCTAATTCACCACCTTGGTCCTCCCTCCAGATGCTGCCAGCCTCGTGGCTCCCGGCCGGCACAGCTTGACCATCTGTGCCAACCACAGCAGCTCAGCTGACCTCCTGCAGCGGGTGGAGCAGCGGGCAAGGGCCATGTACGAGAGCAACGCTTTCCTGCACTGGTACTGGAGGCACGGCTGCGAGGAAGGGGATTTTGAGCAGGCCTTCGAGACGGTGCGCTCCGTCCTGGGAGATTACAGCCACCTCGGGGAGTGAGCGCGATGGATTCAGGACCTCTAACAAGAGTACCTCGTAACACTTGGGAGGAGCAGAGCCCAAGGAAATATGGGGCGACTCTCGTTATGAATGTGCCAACCCCCGCAATCCACACCTGAAGACACCCCAGGGTCAGCATGGCTGTGTGACTGTGTAAAACAGGGTTTCCCAAATGTTGCTGTTTTTAGGACTACAATTCCCATCATCCCTGACTACTAGTCCTGCTAGCTAGGGATGATGGGAGTTGTAGTCCAAAAACTGCGGGAGACCAAGTTTGGGAAACGCTGGTGTAAAAGGACCTGACTCTGACTCTCAAATGTATACCTGCAATCCCTTTTACGGGCGCTCTGCCCCACTCAGGAATGCCTTTGGGAATGATTCTCGTGGGAAGGTCAGAATGAGTCCTCTACCGAGAGTTCTCGGGGCACTTCCTGGACTTCAGCTCCCATGAGCCCCGTTCAGCATGGCTATTGGTCAAGGATGATGGGAGCTGCGGTCCAGTGACATCCGAAGAGCGTCAGGAGCCTCATCCCTCTCTTTGAGCAAGGCCTGTCCGTGGGGATTTCCAAAACCTGATGCCTGCCTGCTGACTTTCCGTGAAAGAAACACATGTCCCTCTGCGATGGGCTCCCAGAGTGTGTCCCACCAACCAGCAGTGGTCTGTGAACGTCGGCGCTGGAAAGTTTTAATTTTAATAAATTCCAAAGAACCTTAGCACCTAGCACAGTGCCGGACGGTTGCTATACAACAGGGAGGAGAATCATTAAGCGGTCTGCAAAGGCCCTCAGTAACTTTCAAGTGGTCCGAGGAAGGTTTGGAAACGAGTGCTCTGTGCTTTAAAAGACCCAGCAGCGTCCCTTAGTAGGAGATGCCACCCCACCCCGGCACTCTCCAGATGTTTGCCACTGCAACTCCCAAAAGGCCAGTACAAAAGGGTGCATGCACTGTGGGTGTCAGGGGAGACCTCTGTGGGTGCGGCCAGGCACCATTTGGGGGAGCTCTGTTCTGATAGATGGGTACAGAGAGAACCACATGCAGAGGTGGCAGCCCATCACACTCCGCTCTCCCCATCTTCCAGGGGTACAGGAGGAGCAAGCGTCAAGGTCGTGTCAAGACCGCTTACTATTCAAGAGGAAGGTCTGCTCCAAGAGCAATCGCAGGCAATGTCGGGTCATCCCTTCACCGAACTACCTCTCCAAACAGTCCGCGCTACTGAAAAATGAGCTGCTTAATAAAATTTGGAGACTTTGAGTCCCCTATTATGGACTTTCCCTGAAACGTAGGCTGTCCCCTGAAACGGGCACCCTGCTCTCTTCTGAAACCCTTGGCCACTGGGAGGAAAATTCCTCTACAAAGATGGCAGAAGGAGCATGTTAGGACAAAAGGATGCAGTCCTAAACAAAACTGTCCAGGTAGATTCCTCTTTAGAGGGGAATTGGCCCCCATCCTTGAGAACTGTTTGAATGAAGCCCTCTTCTTCTTCTCTCTCCCCCATCAGCATCCTCAAGCAGGAAAGGAGGGGAGGTTTCCTAGCTCAGCCTTCCCCAACTACAACTCCCAGCACCCCCTTCTCATTGAGGGATTCTGGATTTGTTGCATTACCTATGAGAACATCCAAATTATCGAGTAAGCCTTACAGTCCTGTTTTGCTTTTGCGGGGAGAGAATCGGTGAGGCGCTAGCTTGAGAGCCATTCCTCCCACCGACAAATCTTCGATTTGCACCTCCCCCAGCAGAACTTGGGGTCTTCTTCCGACACTTTCAGCCAAGTTTTAAGTTTTCTCTCGCTAATTTATTGCCAATCTCTGTCAATACCATTCGGTGAAATGTACAAGTGTTATTAACAATGTAGATTCCCTAGACGTTTGTTACACTATCTGCCTATTCCGAAAACAAAACATATTTTGACGCGCTCTGGGGTCCATTTCTTTAGTTCCACCTGTAAGAAATAAGACCCGGCACGGTCTGGTTCTGCTACACGATGCTGAGGACGGAAGGGGGCTTGTTCTTCACCGCAGCTTGGACGGATCCGGGTTTCTTCCTCATTTGCTCAAGGGTAGACATGGCTCCAGCGTATTTGTGCTTTCAAACAGAGAAAGAGACGGGGCTGTTATTCCTGGCATTCTTTTTGGGGGGGGCCCGCATGCACTCCTCCCAAAAAAATGCCTTGAAGTAAGAGGGATGGCAAGATCTTACCACTCAGAGGTGGCTTTTCAGAGCCTGATAATCTTGGGTTTTGGTTAAAACAAAATATTTAAGCCTCCAGGTTTCTTGTCAAGGCTTGGGAGGCTTGCAGTAATTTTGGATGGGGTGCTCAGTGATCAAATTGATTGATTGATTGATTGATTGATTGATTGATTGTTAGGGTTCTCAACCAGCACACACACATATATACATAAAAACCAATCCAAAATACATACTAAAATATAGACTATAAATATAAACTTTAAGCTTCAAAATTTTTAGATAAAAGAAAAGATATCACTACTTTAAAGGGTGGTCAAAATTCCTCCTAGGCCTTTTCTCCCCATCCCTTTTAATACTCCCCCCCCCCCGCAACCTTGACGTAAGTTGTAAAAATAGATTCAGCATTAGGCCAAACCAAAGTTGAAACAAGCACGAACTTTTTGCAGGCCTCTTTCATGAGACCAAGTGAGTATTTATAGAGTGCTGAACTGCAGAACGAGCTCCTCTGCGTCCGTTTTCGGTCTCAGCCTGGCCTATTTCTGCAGGCAAAAGGCTGCCAATCAAGCCGCCGTGTTGCATAGGACAGAATTATTGCAGGTTCCATTGTCCAATAATCATGTCTAGGAGCGGCTGCACTCTCTGGCTTGTCTGCTTACTCTTCTAGCAAAGCGCTTGCCACTTTCGATGGGCCACGTTTCAGGTGAACGAGGGGAGAGACCTACGCCATGTTAACATCCTGCTGGAATTACTGGGACAGATCTCAGTTTTGCAAGCTGAGATCCAGCAGCAACATCCCGCCCTCTGGATTCTAACCAGCAGCGACTGATAAGCTTTTGTCTGCACAACCAGATGAGACCGAAACCGGAGATGAACATCCAAGAACCCGTCCCACCTTTTCACACCCCGGTAGCTCGTTATTTGTGTGGCAAAAGGTTCTGCGAAATATGAAACCTTTAAATGCATTTACGTTCCTGCTTAGGTCTAATAAGAGACATCGTTTTGTTGATTTGACTTCCGTAAGATCAACGCAGTCACCAACTTTGATCTGTTACAGGGCATTAACAAAGGACCATAAGAAGAGGCTGGCTGCTGGATCAGGCCCAAGGTCCATCCAGTCTCACAGTGGTCAAAATTCCCGCCCTGCTCTGCTGTGTTGCCCCAGATTCCCCCAAGGGAAACCCAGAAGCTCAACTTCCCTGGAAAGCAAAGGATACAAGAGATGCCCGGCTGGATCAGACCAAGGGTCCATCTGTTGTAAAATATTAGCCCCAGCTAGATGCCTCTGGGAAACTCAGAAAGGGGAGCTAAAAAGATAATGGCCATCTCCTGATTCCCTTCAGCATCTGATAATAGAACCAAAGGAACTTAGAGGTTCACAGTTTTACCTTCCGGTCCACCTTTGCTTTGGCATTGTAGAAGGAGACAGAATCCGGGCAGAACGGCAGGACTTCCTGCTGCATCCGCTCAAACCTCTCCTGTTCGTCTTCATCCTGGGAGGGGGAGGTGGAAAAGAGAGGAATGCAAAAGCCAAGAATGAAATAGTGGGGCTTCATCAATGTACAGAGCAAATCTGAGCTACAGGATGGTGGGAAGCAGGGCCGGTCCGAGACATTTTGGCACCGGGGGGGGGGGCAACAAAATGGTGCCCTGCCCCACCAGGGAAGAAGCAGGAAGCAAAGACGGTGTACCTGGCAGATGCATGCGCCTAATAATAATAATTTATTTGTACCCCACCCATCTGGTTGGGTTTCCCCAGCCACTCTGGGTGGCTTCCAACAAAGATTAAAAATACATTAAAATGTCACACATTAAAAACTTCCCTAAACAGGGCTGCCTTCAGATGTCTTCTAAATGTCAGGTAGTTGTTTATCTCTTTGACATCTGAAGGGAGGGTGCTCCACAGGGCGGGTGCCACTACCAAGAAGGCCCTCTGCCTGGTTCCCTGTAGCTTTGCTTCTCGCAGTGAGGGAACCGCCAGAAGGCCCTCGGAGCTGGACCTCAGTGTCTCTGTAACTCTAGAGGAGGAGATTGCATGGTCAAAGAGATGCAGGGAGCCCTGAGTTGCAACACCAAGCAGTGTGCTGTGGAGGGAGGAATCGGGAAAGGCTCCCTTTCCCCTCCTATAAATCATGGTGTGTCCTTCAGAAGATAGGAAAGGTCATCTTTCTTCCAGGGAATCGTCATGTGACACACACACACAAAACACATCCTTTTTCTCCCCCTCCTCTGAAGGGCACAGGGATTCTTGCAAGAGATATTGGGGGTTTTCTGGGGCTGCAACAACTTGGCAGTTGCCAGCATGGATCAGCTCTCGGGTGCCAACATCTGATTAGTGCTTAGCAGCTGATCCGTGAAACAGGGCGAGGAAGGAAGTATGTGTCTTGGCTTTACTTACCAGAGTTAGGACTCTGTTAATGGGGATCATGCCAAGCCTTATGGACCCCCCAGGCCTCAGGGCTCCCTGGACCTCCTCTGGGATGAGGAAGGACTCGTTGTACCAGATTTCAAATTCTGAAAGGAGGTGGACATACGGTCAGTTATCTCCTATATCATATATATTGCATTTATTTTGTATTTCTTACACTTGGTGTATTTTTCAAATTGCATTTGAACAGCCAAGTCCATTTTGCCTGTCTGTAACAATCAGCCAAAACACGCCGGTCACACCATCCGCATATTTGTTATCTGAAAATTCACTTATCTGCAGTTAAGTAATTATGCCCAAACCTCACTACGCTCTGCAGATTCACTTATCTAAACAGTCACCTTCCTTTTTTGTGCTTTGCTGGTCAGTGGCAGCCGCTTTCAGGCAGAAAGCGGGAGCAAGACTAGATGAATCAAAGAGCAGGAAAATCTGGCAAATGAGGGAGGGGAGGTAAGGCAAATCAGTTTTTAAAATTTTGCCTCTCTTTTACTGATAGGCTGCAGTGAAGAAACCGGGGGGGGGGGGCAAATTCTGCATTAGAAATATTCCCGTAGGAAATAATGGAAATTGTGGACTTGTTGTGGGAACACGCTCCTAACAAATGATTTCCTAACAAATGATTGTGTTCAGTAAGTGGGACCTGTGCGTACGAAGGGCATTGTGATTCTGATTTCAGTCTGTTGCTATCATAATTTCTTTCAAGAATCTGGAACGTTTCATCTATTCCCCCAGAGTATTTTCAGGCCCTTCCGGTTTTGGGTCCTCGTGTCTCTGCCTTATTCCAAGCCTCTGAAGATGCTGGGGGGGGCACTGAACCCAGCCCTCCACCCTGCTAAAACCTTCTGGTTTTCCAGTTATTTTGAACCTGAGGACGTCTGCTTTGAGACCAACACCATATGGATTTCCTGTACTTCTGCTGAACAAGACCAACGCAGGCCATGTGCTAAGGGCAGTACCTGAGACCAGCCTGTTGCGGCACTGGTCCACCAGGTGCTGGCAATACTGGACTTCCGACCGGAGGTTCCGCAGCTCGTCGTAATCCACCCGGTACTGTTTCTTCAGATCCTTCAACTTCATAATCAACATGAACTCCTCTTCGTCAATAATGATCTGTCCGTCCTCGCTCTGGTATTCTCCTGGAGGGTCCAAGAACAGAACAAAGTTTTATGTGTTGGGAGTGCACCTCAAAACCATGATGCCGTCCATCTCAGGGTGTGCAGAGGAGTTGAAATCACTTGCAAGCTTTCAAGCAATTTAGCAATCGCCTGGAAATCTCTTGGTTTAGTTCAGGCGCATCAGCACATCTCCTGAGCTGATGCTTTTGAAGTGGGAAATGTCACAGGAAGCCTTTTGTGCTTGGGGGGGGGGGCATGCGCCTATCCGAGAGGTTGGCCCACAATGACTTGGGTACAGCATGATGTGGTTGGTGACAGGCAGCATATATGAAGTCCTGCACTAGTTCTGCCTGTGTTGACTCCATTTCTTTTACTGTTCTCCAACTGCTCTTCAATGAAAGCGAGGAGTCTGGGGAAAGCCCTGCCAGTTTCACCAATGCTGGTGAAACTGGAAACCAGTATAAACTTCACCAGTGGCCTCTCCCCTCACCACCCACTCAGCTGCTCTAAAGGATAGGTAAAGGTAAAGGGACCCCTGACCGTTAGGTCTAGTCGTGTCCGACTCTGGGGTTGCGGCACTCATCTCGCTTTACTGGCCGAGGGAGCCGGCGTACAGCTTCCGGGTCATGTGGCCAGCATGACTAAGCCGCTTCTGGCGAACCAGAGCAGCGCACGGAAACGCTGTTTACCTTCCCGCCGGAGCAGTACCTATTTATCTACTTGCACTTTGACGTGCTTTCGAACTGCTAGGTTGGCAGGAGCTGGGACTGAGCAACGGGAGCTCACCCCGTCATGGGGATTTGAACCGCCGACCTTCTGATCAGCAAGCCCTAGGCTCTGTGGTTTAACCCACATCGCCACCCACATCCCTATGTCTTACTATGTAACAATTTAGGCATCAAAACTACGGTTTCCTGTTCTTATCGTAACATACACATGATTGTCAATAACCTCATATATTCTGTGTAAACTCATTCCAAATACTGTGTTCCATCAGGGAAATGGACCGATCATTCTGCCTTACCTTTCGCCAGAGCTAGGAGATGGAGAAGGAAATAGAGAATGAAAAGGAGGAGGACTCAGGTCAGGGTGACCAGCAAAACGCTTCCGCACAGAGGGAAAAGACTGAAATGTGAAAAGGCCATTTCCAGATGTGCTCAGCTAGAGAGAAAGGAGGGTGAAAAATGCACCTCGGAATGAATTCTGAACACTAAACAAAAGATACAGGAAGGTGGCGAAGACACCTTTTCCTGTTGGGCTGGGAATCTATTTAAGTGCCTGGCCGGAGGCATTTAAAGCTGCATTTTAATCTGCCACACAAAAGCAGGGAGAGGGAGGAGGTTCAAGGGCACCTGAAGCTAAATTGCATGCTTGGAAATGAGTCTCTCATCTCCGCATTTCCGCAACAACTTGTGATTTAAAAAGAAAAAATCCACGTAAAAATCACACTATGTTAGGGGCGATTTCTCCTAATGAACACATTGTGGTCTGCGGTTTTGACAAACACATTTCTTCAAGCAATTGCTCTTAATGTAATGCATCTTGGGATGTCGTTTCCCCCTGAATTTGTAACTTGGTGGGGGGACTGCATTGCAGAATTTGGCGAAATGAATTCTGGAGAATTTCAGTTCTCAAGCTGCTTCTGAACCGGAGCTTCCGGTTTGGTGCCGGAACAATGGCGGAGTGGAGCTAAAGAGCTCCAGCTCCCGGGGGGTTTTAGGGGTCTCCTTGTCTGCGCCAAGGGCCCCTTAAAGCCACGGGAAGAGCGTCCCGTGGACCGCGGCCTCGTGGGTCCCAGACGTGCCGTCTCTGCTCTTGATTGACCCTCGTAAGGGGGGGAAATCAAGCGAGCGGAGCTCCGACACGGGACTGAAGAGGCGGATGCACCCCCCCAGGAGATCAAAGCAGCGATTCTGCCAGACCTGAGCACCAAGCTTTTCCTGCTAACTTCAAAGAAAAAAGAAGAACCCCGGCCGCTGTAAGTACGGGACTAATTGGATTTACATTTGAATAATTGGCAGCCGGGAGGGATGTTAAAAGGAAGCCCGTCCCTCTCCTTTGTTGTGCAGAGGAGGTAATTAAGTTTCAAGTGGCTGCAGCTGCATCACTAGATACAATGTTGTTACAGAAGATGGATTAAATCCCTGTGTGGGGATTGAAGATTTTGGAAATATCTCTTCTGTGGCTTTTGGAATTGTTTTTGGCACCCTGTCTCAGGGAAAATGGCGTTGGAAAACTAGTACGCAAGATGGAAAATTACTGACATTTGACACCCTTTGTCTTCTCCAACCATGCTTGCTTTCGCTTTTAAACTGATTCTAGATCCGGGTATTACCCAGGAACAAAGAACAATCCTTCTGCAATTGGAGCTTATGAATCGGAAAATGGTCTGGATAGGGCGTAATCTCAAAGAAATTTGTTTTGGAGCAAGAGAAACCAGCCAGATTTGGGAGAATTTTGATAACTTGGAAGCAGACTTCTCCAGGGAGCTGGGGGAGGTGCTGGAGAAATGGGACGAACTGATTCAGCAACCCCAGGTAAATGGACGGTCCTGGCGTAGTGAGAGACACAGGGCTGATGTTTTGACTGGAGCTACAAGATCCTGTCTCTGGAGTGGGAGTCCAGAGATGAAGGTGAGAAGATTTTTGAAGACACAAGTGGAAGAATATCAAAATTGCGAAATGGAGTTGCTGGGAGAGGAGAGTTGGTGCCTCTTGAGGCTCCCAAGGAGGAGATTTATAAACTATAAAATGACACTGAACAAGGACAACAGAGGGGAATGTAAAGATGAATGGTGGGGGGGCATGGGAGAGAGCAGAAAAATGGTAAGAAGGGGAATAGGGTGAAAATGATAAAAATTGAATTAGGACGGATTTATGGTACCCTGAAGATAGCGTGTTAAGACTTTAGGATTTTGATGTTAAGTTTTAAGACTTTGATGTTACGATTTTGGGAATTTTGAATTAGCGAAGAGATATATAACTGACTAATAGCAGCAGTTTAAGTGAAAAGAAGTATAAGATTGAATTAAGAATTATTTCATGATATTATAAGATGTTAAGTTTTATGATAGTATAAAAGGTTGGATAATGAATTGTAATGTTATAAATGGATGTTACCAAAGCATATTAGTATTGAAGGCAGAGGAGGGAAAGCGGGGGAGGTCCCTTTAGAAGATCAGAAACTAGATTTTGTTAAGTAGCAAGAGATAGATTGGTGTTCCAGTTTAGGTATGTATTGGTTTTGGTTTTGTCCTAATTGTTTTCTTTGTTGATTGTGTTTATGTAATATGTTTTATTGTGTTAATGTTGGTGTTTATGTTATGTTATGTTTTTCTCTTGTTTTATTGGAAAATAATAAAAATTTTATTAAAAAAAAAAAAAAACAAGCTGCTTCTGAACCGAATCAAATTTCTTCCCCCTCCTTAGTTGGCAGGCATGGCACAGCATCTCTCCCCGCCCCAACTTTAACATGAGTCTCTCCTGCTCTCAAATGACGCATCGCAGGGGGTTGGACTAGATGACCCTTGAGTCCCTACCAACTCTTAAGATTCTATGACGCAGCCCAGCTCACCCTGCTGATCACGTTCGGATTTCTGGGTGTCCAGTGCCTGCCTGATGTTGTCCATCTCCGTTTTGAGCACGTTGATTCTCTGGGCGACCTCGTTCATTTTGCTCTTGCGGTCATTCAGGATGGATTTGTTCTCCTTGAATATCCGGTTGATTTCGCTGCCGCGCTCGTTCTTGAAGTCCTCAAAGGCTGCTGTCTTTGCAGGTGGGGAGCTGTTTCCAAAGAAGAGAAGGACAATTAAAAAAAACAAAAACAAACCAGCCATTCCCAGCCAGAGGTGGTATGTTTGTGTGTGTTGACCATTTGGGACATTCTTTGGGAAGTGAAGTCATGGATTTTCCCGCAGAGCCAGGAGGAAAATAAACCCTTCAGGGCACAGGGAGGGAAAAGGCTGAGCCTGGAGACTGGCGATAAGCTCCATAAGAGTCTGCCTGAGTCAGAATCAGAGAGTTGGAAGGGAGACCAAGAGTCATCCAAACCACCTAAAATGCAGGAATGACTGATGGCCATCTAACCTCTGCTTAAAAACCTCCAAGGAAGGAGGGTCCACCACCTCCTGAGGAAGTCGGTTCCACTATTGACCTGCTCTTACTATCGGAAAATTCTTCCTGGTGTTGAGTCGGAATCTCCTTCCTTGGAACTTGAAGCCACTGGTTCGAGTCCTACCCTCCACAGCAGGAGAAAACAAGCTTGCTCCCTCTTCCATGTGACATCTCTTAAGGCAGGGATGGCCAAACCTGGCCCTCCAGCTGTTTTGGGACTACAACTCCCATCATCCCAAGATAACAGGACCAGTGGTCAGGGATGATGGGAAATGTAGTCCCAAAACAGCTGGAGGGCCATGTTTGGCCTTCAGATATTTGAAGATGGCTCTCCTATCTCCTCTCAGTCTCCTCTTTTCCAGGCTAAACATACCCAACTCCTTCAACCGTTCCTCATAAGGCTTGGTTTCCAGACCCCTGATCATCTTGGTCATCCTCCTCTGCACACGTTCCACCTTGTCAATATCCTTCTTAAATTGTGGTGCCCAGAAATTTCTGAAACTGGAATGCTCAGTACTGGACACAGGACTGCAGGTAGGGTCTAACCAAGGCAGACTAGAATGGTACTAGAGCCAGCATGGTGTAGTGGTTAAGAGCGGTGGACTCGTAATCTGGTGAACTGGGTTCGCTTCCCCGCTCCTCCACATGCAGCTGCTGGGTGACCTTGGGCTAGTCACACTTCTCTGAAGTCTCTCAGCCCCACTCACCTCACAGAGTGTTTGTTGTGGGGGAGGAAGGGAAAGGAGAATGTGAGCCGCTTTGAGACTCCTTCCGGGTAGTGATAAAGCGGGATATCAAATCCAAACTCCTCCTCTTCTTCTTCTACTACTACTACTTCCCTCGATCTGGCTTTGAGTGAACCTTAACTATAAAAATGGTATGTGTGCGCATGCAAGAACAAGTTATCCCCATCATTAGTTTTCAGAACAGCACCCTAGTCGGCTACAGACAGGGCTCACGTCCTCCCTAAGAGGCAAAGAACCAACCTGGGCCTCGTGCTGGACTCTTCTTTTGGCGCAGAGTCAGAGCGATGGGTCTCGAAGCTGACGGCGTCCTGCTCACGGATCAAGCCCTCCCTTGCCTCCAGGTCCTTGGTGACTGCCCCTACCTGGCTGCGGGACGGGGAAAGGGTCTCCAGGTCCTTCCCAGAAAGAGGACTCGCCAGGCCTTCCTTCTTCAGAGTGGGGCTGGGAAAGAAGCAGAGGGCAACGTTTTATGGCCGGATCCAGGGCTGAGCTTGAGCTCCACTGAGGCGGACAGGCCATGACCTGACCTTTCCTAAGCGAAACTGAGAGGTGCTCGGCTCTAGTTTGGGGCACTTGAGGATGCAACTTTGGGGACCACCACCCAAAGCTGGCCAAGGGGAAGACCGGTGATGAAGAGATCAGAGTCCTGCAAGAGCTTCCCAGCCCTCTGGGAGCCTTTGGTGCCTCTGAAAGGGGGCATGTTCTATACAGTTCTCAGACCCAGGACCAGAGAATTATAGAATTGGAAAGGACCCAAAGGATAATCAATCCAACCCCCTGCAATGCATGCTCCGACATCAGGAGCCAGCCAGCAATAAAGAAACAGGATCTGCTCAGGAGTGTCAGGCCTAATGAGCACAGCAGCTCTTCTCAGAAGGTCTTGCCCCTATGAGGCAGTTGTGGAGACTGAAGGTCCCCACCTTCCCACAGCTGCCCAAGTCTCCTCCTCTCCAGGATCTTTCCCAAGCAACCCTAGACAACGCCGGCATGTCCGCCTTTGCTCCTCCCACTTCATGCCTCTCTAGGTTTTGGGAGACCAGTGGGGAGGAGACACCCATGCTTCTTCACCAGCCTGATTCAACTCTCCCTCTTGGCCTCCCTCATCCCACTCTCTTGTTTCTGCTTCTGGATTCCCCTCTGCCACATTCTCCCAGCTCACTAAGCCTTGTTACCTCTTCAGCTTCCGACACCTCCTCCTCCCACCCTTCCCACCACCACTCCCTGGGCTCCGAGCTTTCTTCCTTTAGGGGTTCCCCCAGCTGGTTCCTCCCACCATTCCTCTGCGTCCAACCAGTCCAGGACACCTGCTCTGTTCAAGACCTGCTCTGTTCTGATGCCTCTCCCGATTCAGGGATCAGAACGATACATGATTCTCCCTTTCACGGGGTCCCTGCCTTGGGAGCATATTCACCCAGTGCTTTTCCAGCTGCACTGGCTCCCGGTGGAGTACAGGGTCAGGTTTAAGGTGCTGGTTTTGACCTTTAAAGCCCTTCGCAGCCTAGGACCCTTGTACCTACGGGACCGCCTCTCCTGGCATGCCCCGTGGAGGACCTTAAGGTCCATAAATAGCAACACCCTAGAGGTCCCAGGCCCTAAGGAAGTCAGATTAGCCTCAACCAGAGCCAGGGCCTTTTCAACACTGGCTCCGACCTGGTGGAACGCTCTGTCTCATGAGACCAGGGCCCTGCGGGATCTGATTTCTTTCCGCAGGGCCTGTAAGACAGAGTTGTTCCGCCTGGCCTTTGGCTTGGAATCAACTTGATCCCCTCCCCCTCTTTCCTTTTTCCTTCTGTGATGGAACTCCTATTTGGGGACTTCCCTGGCTTTTTTTCTGGCCCATGAAGGACCAGTTTGGATAGTTGGCCTTGGTGAAGATTTGACGCTTTCTTGCCCAAACAGTTTTTTGATTTGAGTTTCTACTGAAATGAGGCTGCACCTGAATGTTGTATTTTAATTTTTTTAAAGTTATATTTTAATCAATTGTTTTTATAACTGGTGTTAGCCGCCCTGAGCCCGGTCTTGGCTGGGGTATAAATAAAAATTAACAACAACAACAACAACAATAATAATATTTCTCTCTGGCCACCTCCTTTCCCCTTATTTTGTGCAGTGCTGTATTTAATCTGCAGTAAGGGGGCACAGAGAATATCCCTGTTGCTGCCCACACTGGCTCCTGCCTCTCGGCCACAGGAGGGTCCACAACCCAGCTGCCACCCCCACCCCCCACGCAGGCAGAGAGGCAATGCTCAGGGGTCCACATTTGCCACAGCCCACGGGAGCATAAGAAATCCTACCTGAAGACGCGTGACTGTGGGAACAAGAGGGAACCAACCTGAGTTGCTCCTTGCCTCTCTTTGCTTTCGCTTTCTTCCCGCCGGGCTTGGATGAGAAAGGAGCGACTCCGATGCCAAATCCTTGCCCGTCAACTTCCCCAACCAGGTGGCCCTCGGCATCAACCAGACCTGCCTGTCAACAGTGGAGATCGGAGGGGCTGCTAAGTGGTTTCAAATCCCTGCCTCTGGATTCTGCAGCTGGGATTCCACTCGTTGGAAAATGTGCCACCTCCCCAGCAACGTACATACAGGTGAAACTCGAAAAATTAGAATATCGTGAAATGGTTCATTTCTTTCATTAATAGACCGGGGCCAGCAAACTTTTTCAGCAGGGGGCCGGTGCACTGTCCCTCAGACCTTGTGGGGGGCCGGACTATATTTTGGGGAAAAAATATGAACGAATTCCTATGCCCCACAAATAACCCAGAGATGCATTTTAAATAAAAGGACACATTCTACTCATGTAAAAACACCAGGCAGGCCCCACAAATAACCCAGAGATGCATTTTAAATAAAAGGACACATTCTACTCATGTAAAAACACGCTGATTCCTGGACCGTCCGCGGGCCGCATTGAGAAGGCGATTGGGCCACATCCGGCCCCCGGGCCTTAGTTTGGGGACCCCTGAGATAGACTCATGACATGCAAAGATATGTCAAGCCTTTATTTGTTATAATTGTGATGATTATGGCGTACAGCTGATGAGAACCCCAAATTAACAATTTCAACTTTGGGGTTTTCATCAGCTGTGCACCATAATCATCACAATTATAACAAGCAAAGGCTTGACATATCTCGCTTTGCATGTCATGAGTCTATCTCATATATTAAACTCCAGTAGCTAATGAAAACAATTGCTTACATAAATGGACTTTTCCACAATATTCTAATTTTTCGAGTTTCACCTGTATACACAAGTCGAACTCTGAGGACATCAGAACGTGAGAAGAGAGGTGCTTATTATGGGGAATTCGCAAGCAGGATCCGAGCACAAGAGCCCACTGTCTCTTGCAGTTTCCAGCAACTGGCATTCAGAAGCATTGCTGCCTCTGTTTTTGGGATATCAGGATTATGCAATCAAATTGGATTGTATGGGTTTAAATTTTGGAGGCAGGTTTGGAGTGGAAATTGGCTGGGACACTTGAGACACTGAACTTTAGAGAACCGTGTTTTTCTGATGTGGACAAACAGAGCCATCTAGAATGTGGATGGGGAATGTGTGGCCCACTAGATGTTGCTGGGCTGCAATGCCTCTCATTGGGGGGGGGGTCATACGTTTACTGGGGTGGGCCTTGAAGTGGAACCAAATGTAAAAGAATTAAAACCCAAATGCTGAACCTGGCTCTGGGTTCCAGCCCAATGATCTCTCTCTCTCTCTCTCTCTCTCTCTGTCTCTCTCTCTGTCTGTCTCTCTCTCTCTCTCTCTCTCTCTCTCTCTCTCACACACACACACACACGTGTGTCCTAGTGCACCAACACCAACCTTTTGAACTGCAGTCAGGGTTGCGTAGTCATTTTTGTCTATCAGTGTGTATTTACTCCGCAGCCTGGCTTCCACTTCCTGCTCTTGCTGGCTAAAAAGAGAAACATACACTCATACCGCTGAGCTGAGCTGAGCTGTCGTGGCCCCTTCCTGCGCCCGCTACCCCTGCTCCACTGTCTCCCAGGTCCAGGAGAGGATTGAAGCAGGAGGAGAAAAAGTGGGTGGCACGCAGGCGTAGTCTTTGCCTGCCTGAGCACAGCTTGGTGGGGGGGGGGGGGAGATACATAAGTCGAGGTCTGGGTCTCTCTCTTGCGGCAACTGCCTTATTGGGTGCACACCTAGAAGTAGTTGAGACATAGGACTGATGGACATGCCTTTCCCTAACTTGCAAGTGTACTTTTGACAATAAAGAGTTAATTCCCAAGAGAATTATGTTGACTGACATTGCTGCCGCTAGGAAAAAAAAATTCCTTCCAGTAGCACCTTAGAGATCAACTAAGTTTGTTATTGGTATGAGCTTTCGTGTGCATGCACACTTCTTCAGATACCGAAAGCTCATACCAATAACTAACTTAGTTGGTCTCTAAGGTGTTACTGGAAGGAATTTTTTAATTTTGTTTCAACTATGGCAAACCAACACAGCTACCTACCTGTAACTAGAGCTAGGGGGAAAAGTTTTTTTTATATGCAACCGCTGCGGCCAGAATGATTATAGCAAAAAATTGGAAGGGAGAAAAAACTCCCTCAATAAGAGAATGGGAAATAAGATTTTGTGAATACAGTGGTGCCCCACTAGACGAATGCCTTGCTGGACGGAAAACTCGCTAGACGAACTGCATTCGTCTAGCGGAAGCTGCCCCGCAAGACGAAAAAGTCAATGGGGCTGCTTCACAAGACGAAAAAAATTTCGTCTTTTTTCCCGTTTAGCGGAGCGCGGCTGTCATTGCCGCTTCGCTAGACGAAAAAACCGCTAGACGGAAAAATTCGTAGAACAAATTTTTTTCGTCTAGCGGGGCACCACTGTACATTGAATCAGCAAGACTTATAGCAGTGGTAAGACGCCAATCAGACCAAAAACTGATAGAGGAGTGGACTTGTGTGAAGGAATACATTGAAAAACATTGTTCTGGTATTAATATATCCATATGCAATGAATGAAACTTATAGAGTAAAAAATGAAGAAATAGGTATAAGATGAGATAGTCAAAAATAATATTGATAACATAGCAAAAAGAAGAAAAGAAATAAAGGTAGAAGAAGAAAAAGAGGAGGAGGAATTTGAATTTGGTATCCCGCTTTTCACTACCCAAAGGAGTCTCAAAGCGGCTCACATTCTCCTTTCCCTTCCTCCCCCACAACACATTCTCCTTTCCCTTCCTCCCCCACAACAAACACAGAGAAGTGTGACTAGCCCAAGGTCACCCAGCAGCTGCATGCGGAGGAGAGGAGACACGAATCCGGTTCACCAGATTACGAGTCTACCACTCTTAACCACTACACCACACTGGAAGCCACACACAGGTGGAGGGAAGTCAAGATTTATGTTTGCATGTTTAGTTTGTTTTCTTTTTTTGTAATCTAAGTTGAGAGGTATACAGGTGAAACTCAAAAAATTAAAATATTGTGGAAAAGTTCATTTATGTAAGCAATTGTTTTCATTAGCTACTGGAGTTTAATATATGAGATAGACTCATGACATGCAAAGCGAGATATGTCAAGCCTTTGTTATAATTGTGATGATTATGGCAAATATAACAGCTGATGAAAACCCCAAAGTTGAGATTGTTAATTTGGGGTTCTAATCAGCTGTACGTTTAGGACGGGAGCTGTAGTCCGGAACACCTGTTGGGTGCCAGGCTGGGGAAGGCTATCTCAGGCGCACGCGTCTGCAGAAAGCTTTTGGCCTTTCTTATGAGAATGCAATGGAATGGCTTCTCAAGGGAGAAACATGGCCCCCAAAACTGAGGTTCCCCACCCCAATTCTAGGAATGAATGGAGGTTGTGTGTGTGTGTCCATGAAGTATACCCTAACACAGGCATAGGCAACCTTCGGCCCTCCAGTTGTTTTGGACTACAATTCCCATCATCCCTGGCCACTGGTCCTGTTAGCTAGGGATCATGGGAGTTGTAGTCCCAAAACATCTGGTGGGTTGAAGGTTGCCTATGCCTGCCCTAACACAGCCTTCCCCAACTTGGTGCCCTCCAGGCTTTTTCAACTACAACTCCCATCAGCCCCAGCAAGCATGTCCAATAGTCAGGGATGGTGGGGGGTTGTACTGCAAAACAATGGATGGGGAAGGCTTCCCTGACAAATGCCAAACAGATGTGATGTTCTGCGGGAAAACGGCTGTCAGGGACTGGCTGGGTGAAGAGAAGCGATGGGAGGCACCAGCCGGGAAACCTCCAAGGGAAAACCTAGAGGGGGATACTCAAGAGCCAGGGGATTGGTGGTGGGACACCGAGGAGAGATCAGAGGGAGAAGATTGGTGGGAGGAGGTGTCGGAAGCTGAAGGGGGAACAGGGTTTAGTGAGCAGGAAGAGCCTGTGACAGGGAGCAGTTCAGACTCCGAGGCTGAAGCAGAGGAGGGGAGGGGGTCAAGAGACTGCAGAAAAATCCAGGGAGTACCCCCCCTCCTGCTGCAACAAGCTCCCCTCCCCCCTGGTCTCCAAGGAAGTGCAGAAGTGCAGAATGAGGAGGGCAGAACAGAGATCAGAGGTGTGCAGATGCAGTTTGATAGTGCTTGGGAAACATCCAGGAGAGGAGGAGTCTTAAGGGTGGTAGGGGAGGGGTCCTTCAGTTCTGGCAACTGCTCCATAAAGGCAAGACCTGCTGGGAAGGGTTGCTGAGACCACGAGGCTGAATAAAGAGTTAACTTCACTGGCATCGAAGATTTGCTTTCTTTCTTGCTGACCTGCGTCTGACTCCAGCCCTGACAACGGCATCGTAGGTGGGCGTCGTGAGTGGGAATTAGCCACGGCGAACGCCAGCGAAGGGTTTCTAAGTGCCGGCGTCAGTGGGATGTAAGCACAGGCGAGCCAAGGCACTTACCCCAAAATCATTTTGAACTGGTTGAATATTTCGTGGATTTGTCTGATGCTCAAAATCTGGCAAAGCAGAAGGAACGACATAATGAGGCAGGCAGCCCTGGCCAACGTTTTCAAATGTTTCATGGTGAAATGAGGGCAGGGGTCAGCAGACTTTTTCAGCAGGGGGCCAGTCCACTGTCCCTCAGACCTTGTGGGGGGCCAGACTATATTCTGAAAGGGGGGGAGAACAAAATTCCTATGCCCCACAAATAACTCAGAGGTGCATTTTAAATAAAAGGACATGTTCTGCTCTTAGAATCATAGAATCCTAGAGTTGGAAGAGACCCCAAGGGCCATCCAGTCCAACCCCCTGCCAAGCAGGAAACACCATCAAAGCATTCCTGACAGATGGCTGTCAAGCCTCCGCTTAAAGACCTCCAAAGAAGGAGACTCCACCACACTCCTTGGCAGCAAATTCCCACTGCCGAACAGCTCTTACTGTCAGGAAGTTCTTCCTAATGTTTAAGTGGAATTTTCCTGTAAAAATACACTGATTCCCAGACCGTCGGCGGGCCAGATTTAAAAGGTGATTGGGCCGGATCCAGCCCCCGGGCCTTAGTTTGCCTACCCATGAAGGAGAGGGTCAAATTAGCTTCCTGTTGAGGGACCTGGTTGGCCACTATGAGAATAGGATGATATTTGAGGGGCCTTTGGCCTGATCCAGCAGCCAGACTGTCTTATGTCCCCTTAATCTGTATGGCCCTGCCTTGGGCCTCACTGCTTCCGAATGAGCAAGAAAGTATTATTTGCTCAACCCATCTCTGAGGACACCCCCCAGATCTGCAGGGTGACAACTACCTACATCTAACTCATCTATGGTTCCATCGAGGTAACGGCGGACTTGAGAGCTGATCTCTGCCACCTGGATTTCATTCAGGGGCTCGTAAGACACTGGAGGGCGGTTGAGCTGCAAACGTAAGAGAACAGAAGGTCATCAGTTAGGTGACGGAAGAGAGGCAGGCCCATCCCTGCTCTCCATAATGCTAGAAGTTCTCCTTGCCATGCCAAAATCCCTTTCCGTCCAATGCTTCATAGAATCATAGAGTTGGAAGGTCCCCCAAAGATCCTCTAGTCCAACCCCCTGCAATGCAGGAATCTCAGCTAAAAGCATCCATGACAGATGGCCATCCAACCTCTGCTTTAAAACCTCAAAGGAAGGAGAGTCCGCCACATCCCAATAGAGTTGGTTCCACTGTCTAACACAGGGGTCGGCAAGGTTTATCTCGCCTGGGCCGGTTCACTCCAGCAGAGATTTCCAGCGTCTGCACAGATGCGATTTTCGGCGTCTGAGCATGCGCAGACACGATTTCAGGCACCACGGAAGCGAGTCCCCGAGCTGCGCTGCGCTGATTTAGTGCAGCGCGTGGGGACTCGCTGAGCGGGCGGCTCGGTTCAAGGGTGGCTCGTGGGCTGGTCAAATGACCCCCATGGGCCGCTTGTGGCCTATGGGCCTTAGGTTGCCTACCCCTGGTCTAACAGCTCTCACTGCCAGAAAGTGATGCTTAAGTTGGAATCTCTCATCTTGTAACTTGAATTCACTGGTTCGAGTCCTAACCTCCAGAGCAGGAGAAAACAAGTTTGCTCCCTCTTCCATGGCACAGCCCTTGAGATATTTGAAGATGGCTATTATATCTCCTCTCAGACTGCTCTTTTCCAGGCTAAACATACCCAGCTCCCCCAACCATTCCTCATAAGGCTTGGTTTCCAGACCCTTGATCATTTCAGTTGGCCACCTCTGCACCCGTTCCAGCATGTCAACACCCTTCTTAAATTGTGGTGCCTAGAATGTCATTAGCGGTGAGGACCACAGCCAGCTTCCTCACTCCCCAACAGAGAACTGTACAACTTTCTACTGCTTGCCTAAAGGCAGGACCATCTATCTATACACCCTGGAGAAGACAGCTGGAATACTATTAGCATTTACGGCACTTTAGAGCATGCGAAGCATCTCAGAGACATTAACTTGCTGCAAGATTTACAACAGCGGTGTAAGGTAACCTGTAGCTGAAAGGTGGAGCAACTGTTTGCATACAGAAAGTCCCAGGTTCAATCTCTGGCATCTCCAGGTAGGACCAGAAGTTGAATCGGTCTGACCTGTTATACAACATCTTCCTTAAATAGCTGAGTGATATCACCAGGTTGTGGCAGATGAGGCAGAACCCAAGAGAGAATGACCAACCGAGTGAAGTTACAGCTAGCACAAGATTTGGACCAGGGTCTTCCTGATCCATAGCTCAGTCTCTTAGTCACTGCACTATACCAACCAGCCTTGTAGCAAAATGCTGGCCATTATGATGTGTGCGCGTTGCTTGTTCCTATGGCTGGACAAGTGCACTGCAAAATTCAGAGAAATCTGAATTTCAAAGAACAGCTCTGCTTTGCTTCGTGTATTGTTTTGTATTTGGCAGGTTTGCTTTTAAATGCGAATCAAATTCTCCCCCACTCCCCAGGGCCGGGAGAAAAGTGGCTAAGAACAGTTTATGGGGAGGAGGGAGAGAAGTGCCGTCCAGCTGCCCACCCCACGCTGTGTATTAAAGTTTCCTCACCATCCCTTTATCGGTAGGTGGCACAATCTGGGTTGGGTGATGCCACCATCACGGAATCATAGAGCTGGAAGGGACTACCAAGGACCATCTAGTCCAACCCCTGGAAATGCAGGAATCGCCTGTTTCTCACCAAGCTGTTGTGCATAGCCAGCTCCTCCTTCAAGTAAGCGACTTCTTTTTCCAGAATTTTCACCATTCGCTAAGCAAAGGAAGAGAATGAAACGTGAGAATGAAAAGTGGGAAAGGAAGAGAAAAGCAGAAAGATCCAGAGCTGTGTTTCAGTTTCCAGTCCTTCCTGGTTGCCGTCATCACCCCTACTCTACCTCAGCCAGCAAGAAGAGATTTATATTCCTATATTTATTCTATTTCTCCTCTTTTTATTGCAGAAATTAAGAAACAGCCTTCTGATGCATTTGAGAAGCAATCAGGGCGACTGACAACTATTGAAACAAAACATCAATTTAAAAAAAGAAAACAATTTCAGATTGAGGGATTCTTTAGCTCTGCACAACCTATTCACAGATTTAAACCATGGCTGCAGTGTTAGGACCGGATTATGCACTCCGTTAGCCAATGCCAACCTGGTGCCCTCATGCTGTTCCGGACTACAAGCCTTGTGACCCAGAGACTACCAGCCTTGTAATCCAGAACAGCTGGAGGGCACCAGGTTGGCGAGAGCTGCTCCGGTAGCTCGTTCTGCTGAGCTCCAACTAACTTCAAACCCCTTTCCGCCAAATATTTCAGCCCAGTAAGCCCAAGGAGGGATGCGGGTGGCGCTGTGGGTTAAACCATAGAGCCTAGGGCTTGCCGATCGGAAGGTTGGCAGTTCGAATCCCCGCAACGGGGTGAGCTCCCGTTGTTCAGTCCCTGCTCCTGCTAACCTACCAATTCGAAAGCACGTCAAAGTGCAAGTAGATAAATAGGTCGAACTGCCGACCTTCCAATCGGCAAGCCCAAGAGGCTCAGTGGTTTAGACCACAGCGCCACCCACATCCTACTAACAGTTCATCCACTGACCAAACCTCTCCTGCCTGCCTGCCAGCCAGTGGAATTGCCCACACAGGGCGACACCTACCTCGGGGTTGATTTTTTCATTCACAATTGGCTCAGTGGTCACCCATTTCATTCTGGTAGCAAAACGCAGCGTGGACAGCTGAAGAGAAACGAATGTCACTTAGCAGTTGTTCTGGAGTCAAGAAAACCATCCCCACGAGCCTATCTGAATGCCAAATAATAAATGCAACTATAATTATTTTGATTTCTTATCTGCCCTTCACCACAAGGTTCCAATGCCCGGGGGGGGGGAGTCCTTGCCCATCTGTCAAAGCAAGCTGAGGAGGCTGATCCAGTTCCCCACCCTTGCTTTTTAGGGGCTTGGAAAGAGGCCAGGGAAGCAGCGCCACGCCCGGAGCCTCCGCCTCTTCCCTGCCGGAAGAGCCGCCCTCCAGCCGCTGCCCGCCTCCTCCAGCCCCGCAAAGCTGCCGGCAGCGCTGTAAAAAGGTCAGCAACTCTGGGAAACGGGGGTGGGGGCGGCGGAGCTGGAGGGATATTTGAACCACGGCGCCGGATATGCTTAAGACGGCCCTGTACCCTAATGTGCACTCTGCACATGCCCCAACATGGCACCCAGTGCAATTGGGCTAAAAGTGGTGTTGCACAGCATATCCCACCTGCAGTCTGAAGTGGAACAGCCCACTCTCATTCTGCTGCCCATGCAGAGCAGGCCTTAAACCAGGGGTAGCCAATGTGATGTTCTCCAGCAATTTCCAAATTCCAGCTGCCATCAAATCCAACCAGCACAACCAAAGGCCAGGGAGGATAGGGAGCTGTAGTCCATATGGAGCAGGGGTCAGCAACCTTTTTCAGCCGTGGGCCGGTCCACCGTCCCTCAGACCATGTGGTGGGCTGGACTATATTTTTTTGGGGGGGGGAATGAACAAATTCCTATGCCCCACAAATAACCTAGAGATGCATTTTAAATAAAAGCACACCTTCTACTCGTGTAAAAACACACTGATTCCCAGACCATCCGCGGGCCGGATTGAGAAGGCGATTGGGCCGCATCTGGCCCATGGGCCTTAGGTTGCCTACCCCTGAAATGGAGGCTGCTACATTGGCTCTCCCTGCCTTTAAACAATCCCAGCTTTGCATTTGGTTGGGTGTGCCCTAAACACCTGGAACGGTCGCTTCACTTCTATCCATGTCTCAGCCCCTCGAGTCCCCTCCGCATGGCTTACCGTCTCCACAATGTGGATGGCTTCGCTGCAGATATTGGCCACGAGGACAGTGTTGCAATTCCCGCCTAGGAGAGACACAAAGGAAATGAAGGCTGGAATCTGATTCGAATATTCCACCTGCATTTATTCACCGGCATCCATCCGCCAAGGAACTCCTGAGTGCCCCAGAGGATTCTGGGAGAAAGCTAAGGAGCGGGACTCATGTTCAGTTCCCAAGGCGTGTGGTGGGTGGACCAGTTGGTTCTTCAACCCCGCCAACCCTCTTTCCCTAGAAAACAGCTGAACTTTTCCTATTTGCAGTTACAGGTGGGTAGCCGTGTTGGTCTGCCATAGTCGAAACAAAATAGAAAATTCTTTCCAGTAGCACCTTAGAGACCAACTGAGTTTGTTCTTGGTATGAGCTTTCGTGTGCATGCACACTTCTTCAGATACACTGAAACAGAAGTCACCAGATCCTTAAATATAGTGAGGGAGTGGGGAGGGGTATTACTCAGAAGGGTGGTGGGAATGGGTGATCAGCTGATAGGTGTGGAAAACCTGTTGACGACTCTTAACGGCTGCAATTAGTCTTGCAGGGAAAGGCAAGGGGTGAGATGGCTAAAGATAGCTTTGTTATGTATAATGAGATAAGAATCCAATGTCTTTGTTCAGACCAGGTTTCTCCATGGTTTTAAGTTTGGTGATTAGTTGCAATTCAGCCACTTCTCTTTCCAGTCTATTTCTGAAATTTCTTTGTATTAAGACAGCTACTTTGAGATCTTTTATAGAATGTCCTGGGAGATTGAAGTGTTCTCCTACTGGTTTCTCTGTCTTGTGATTCCTGATATCAGATTTATGTCCATTTATCCTTTGGCGTAGGGTTTGCCTGTTTGTCCAATATAGAGACCCAGACTTTGGTCCCTAGCTGTTTTTGGACTACAACCAGTGCTTTTTTTCTTTTAAAAAAAAATGTTCGGGGGTATTCTCATTTTGACTCAAGAAAATCACCATTTTATAGTTCAAATCGGGGAAAAATAAATACAGCAAATAGACAAAAGTACAAAGATTCACAAAATGTTTAGGGGTATGCGTACCCCTGCGTACCCACCATAAAAAAGCAATGATTACAACTCCCATCATCTCTAGCTAGAAGGACCAGTGGTCAGGGATGATGGGAATTGTAGTCCAAAACCAGCTAGAGACCCAAGTTTGGGAAACCTTGCTCTAAAATGCTACCTGCTGCTGTTAAATGTTTAACTTTTGAAACTGCAAGGTGGGAGGAGAGAGAGAGATTTTTATTTTTTTAATGGTAACCTTGCAAATAAATTATAGATTTTAATGGCACTTAATTTCCCCCCCCCCTTGTTGGCCACTTTAGGAGCTGTTTAACAGAAAGGGGCAACAGAGGTAAGTACATTGGAGAGATCAGGTGACGATAAACTAAGCTCAGAGTGATGGAGTATTGTCATAACAGCCCTGTCAAGGCCAGATTTGACATGAGCAGGGACTTGAACCCGGGTTCCCCCACACTCAACACTCCAGCCAGTACCACCAACCCAAGTCCTTACCCAATGAATCCTTCAAGGTGTAGGTGAGCTTGCTCTGGCGGAAAGGAATGTGTTCCCGGTTACGGTCGGACAATGCAATAATAACTTGTTCCAGGTACGACAGAGACCTGTTGATGTAAGTTGCTTCCTTCAGTCCAAACCCCTCCGACTGTTAAAAGGGGGAAGCAAGAGTACACCTTAGAAAGTGTGGTTTATGTTTCATTTGAATTATTTTATCTGGCCTTTCTGTATAAACTACCTAACACAGTCAAAATAGAATAGACAAACAACCACATGATTACTAAAAAAACCCAACAAATTTAAAACAGAATTAAAATGCAAGAGAGCAACACAGTTAGGCTGTGTACACACCACACACATTAAAAGCACACTTCCTTGAGATATTTGAAGACGACTGCCGTATCTCTTCTCAGTCTCCTCTTTTCCAGGCTAAATATACCCAGCTCCTTCAACCATTCCTCATAAGCCTTGGTTTCCAGACCCTTGATTATCTTGGTTGCCCTCCTCTGCACATGTTCCAGCTTGTCAACATCTTTTTAAAATTGTGATTCCCAGAATTGGACACAGTATCCCATGTGTGGTCTGACCAAGGCGGAATAGAATGGTACTATTATTTCTCTTGATCTAGAATACTATGCTTCTGTTGATGCAGCCTAGAATGGCATCAGCCTTTTCTGCTACTGCATCACACTGTGGACTCATGTTAAGACTCACCAAGATCCCAATATTCTTTTCACATATACTGCTAATAAGCCAGGTGTCCCCCGTCTTATAATTGTGCATCTGATTCTTCTTGCCTAAGTGCAGAACGTTACATTTGTCCCTACTGAAATTTATTCTGTTAGTTTGGGCGGTTTTTCTCCAATCTCAGGTAGGTAGCCGTGTTGGTCTGCCATAATCAAAACAAAATAAAAATTCTTTCCAGTAGCACCTTAGAGACCAACTAAGTTTGTGCTTGGTATGAGCTTTTATGTGCATGCACACTTCTTCAGATACACTGGTCTCAAAGTAGATACACAAGATCTCAAAGTAGCTGTCTTACTACAAAGGAATTTCAGAAATAGACTGGAAAGAGAAGTTGCTGAATTGCAACTAATTACCAAACTTAAAACCATGGAGAGACCTGGTCTGAACAAAGACATTGGATTCTTATCTCATTATACATGACAAAGCTATCTTTAGCCATCTCACCCCTTGCTTTTTCCTTTAAGACTAATTGCAGTCGTTAACAGTCATCAACAGGTTTTCCACACCTATCAGCCAATCACCCCATTCCCACCACCCTTCTGAGTAATACCCCTCCCCACTCTCTCACTATATATAAGGGTCTGGTGACTTCTGTTTCAGTGTATCTGAAGAAGTGTGCATGCACACGAAAGCTCATATCAAGAACAAACTTAGTTTGTCTCTGAGGTGCTACTGGAAGGAATTTTTTAATTTTTAATTTTGTTTTCTCCAATCTGTTAAGCTCAATTTTGAATTCTGATTCAGTCTTCTGTGGCATTAGCTACCCCTCTCAGTTCGGTACCAGCCGCCAAGTGACAACAAAATGAGCATCCCCTCGACGCAATCACACAGAGACAGACACTTAATGCACACATTGTCATGGGGATTTCTTTTTCCGTTAGTGTAAAGGGAAAGCTAGCTTCCTGATCACTTAAAATGAATTTAGCTAACTCACCGGGCGAAACAAGTTCTCCCAACGGACTTACTTTAGTCTTTGCCAGCCTCTCTGAGCCTGCTAGATCCACCAGGTTAATTTTGGAGGTCACGAAACGGGCATCAGAAAGAATTCTGGAATGACACTGAGGTGAGAGACCAGGGACATTAGCACACCTTGAACTGTTGAATCGCGCCAGAGGATCCACAGACCTCTGGATTCTCCCGACCACCCCATGAAAATGCCGCCAGCCCTGACCTCTATGTAAATAGTGAAGATGCAGTGAGATCTGGAGGAGTTCCTGTTCAGAGCGTGTTGACCAACAGATCTGTTGGTGTCCCCCTGGAGAAGGAAGTGAAAAGCGGAGGCATAAAACAGGGGTCAGCAACCTTTTCCAGCCATGGGCCAGTCCACCGTCCCTCAGACCATGTTTTGAAGGGAACTATATTTTGAAGGGGAAAAATGAACGAATTCCTATGCCCCACAAATAACCCAGAGACGCATTTTAAATAAAAGGACACATTCTACTCATGTAAAAACATGCTGATTCCCGGACCGTCCGTGGGCCAGATTGAGAAGGTGATTGGGCCGCATCCAGCCCACGGGTCTTAGGTTGCCTACCCCCCTGGCATAAACCAAGGGCAGAATGAAAGGAGTTCGTTTCTCTGCTACATTTATAGGCCTCTCCACAGCAACATTCTCAAGACAGCTGACAGTGAGGAATAAACACAAACTCATCCTCTGTGGTTTGCAGGGAGACAAGATGGCACTGTGTCAAAGGAGATTCTGCCCCATATTATCCCATTCTTTATTGCAAAAAAGCCCAATCTTTCGGGAAAAAAGGTTTGTCATAAAATACTTCCCAACCAATTATTTCAGTTTGGGCACTTCCAGGCAGTTGCTGTTCTAATAATAATAATAATAATAATAAATTATTTATACCCAGCCCATCTGGCTGCGTTTCGCCTAGCCCCTCTGGGCGGCTCCCAACAGAATATTGAAAACACGATAAAACATCAAACATTAAAAACTTCCCTAAACAGGGCTGCCTTCAGATGTCTTCTAAAAGTCAGATAGTTGTTTATTTCCTTGACATATGGTGGGGAGGACATTCCACAGGGCGGGTGCCCCCACTGAGAAGATCCTCTGCCTGGTTCCCTGTACAGTCATACCCTGGGTTGCGCACACCCTGGGTTGCGGACATTCGAGTTAGAACGCCCGCAACCTGGAAGCGTTTGCAGAGCGCGTGCAACCCGCGCACAACCCCCAGATGCACTCAATTCGCGCTACTTCCGGGTTTTCAGGGTTTTGGGGGGCGTTCGTGTTAAGCACGCCTGTGTTACGTAGCGCAATCTGGAACGGATCACGTGCGTAACACGGGGTACCACTCTAGCTTCACTTCTCACAGTGAGGGAACCGCCAAAAGGCCCTCAGAGCTGGACCTCAGTGTCCAGTCTGAACAATGGGGGTGGAGACGCTCCTTGAGGTCTTCTGGGCCGAAGTGGTTTAGGGCTTTAAAGATCAGTACCAACACTCAGTCCCATGGACTGCAAGAAGATCAAACCTATCCATTCTTAAAGAAATCAGCCCTGAGTGCTCACTAGAAGGACAGATCCTGAAGTTGAGGCTCCAGTACTTTGGCCACCTCATGAGAAGAGAAGACTCCCTGGAAAAGACCCTGATGTTGGGAAAGATGGAGGGCACAAGGAGAAGGGGACGACAGAGGATGAGATGGTTGGACAGTGTTCTCGAAGCGACTGGCATGAGTTTGGCCAAACTGCAGGAGGCAGTGAAGGATAGGTGTGCCTGGCGTGCTCTGGTCCATGGGGTCACGAAGAGTCGGACACGACTGAACGACTGAACAACAACAACAACACTTTGAATTGTGCTCGGAAACGTAATGGGAGCCAATGTAGGTCTTTCAGGACCGGTGTTATAGGGGCGGGGTTCAATCACGTACAGGCAAATTCAGGTTGCACAGTCATGAAGTGGCCAATTCAATGACTATAAACACATAAGAACAGAAACGCAACACAGCACAGAAGTAACACGGAGGAGAGAAAGTGTGAGGCCTCGCTGACTCTTCTTACCTCGAACAAGAGATTTAAAGCAATTTCTTCGTGGGGGGCTGCGTGCACCGTCAAGCCTTTCACATAGACGCCTTGGGGTCCCTCTCCTATAGACAGAGGGATGTCACTGGGGGTCGTGGCTAAAAGGTCAAAGATGATCTCGTTGTGGATTTCCAGGTACGAAATTCGAACGGTGATGAACTGACTCCCGTGTTCCTCCATCGACTTGAATACCTGTAGAGAAGGTTGGACGGGTCTCAGCAAAGTTGCTTTCAATCAGGTTATGTGTGCTTTTTTTCCAAGATGGGAAGAGGGGGTTTGGAGACCTCTAAATCTGGCTCAGAATGGACCCACTGAAATTAATACACCTACAGTACTCGTGTCTGTTAATTTCATTTGGGTCTACTCTGAGAAGGACAATCGTTGAGTACTACCCAGGGGCTGTAAATGGAGGACACAGCCCACTCGGAAGTTCTTCCATTCAAGTGGGAAGCTCATCCTGAGCAAGAAATAAGCAGGAACTGCAAAAGAGGCTCCAAATTCCAACCCAACTAGCAGAGAGCTCCCATTAAAGGACCTCAGATAGCCACATGGAGAAAGTCTCTTGAGGTTTAACAGGATATGCCAGGGATTGAAGTGTCACCTGCATGGGGTCCAAACGGGGGCAGAATCAGGCCCTTCCGTGCCCCTTCAATGCTCCTTGTCTAGGAGGTGAGGGGGGCATGGCTCTTTGCCCACATTCTGTTCTGTCAGCAACAGCAGCCTTAACCATCACAGGTTGGCAGGAATTCCCATGTGCCCACATGGACAAGTGTTTTAGCTTCCTCCTTCATCAGCATCACAGTAGCATGGAAAGGGTTACCTGTTGGATAGCTCGAGGTATGATCCCTCGGTGTTTGTAGTTTCCCGTTGTTCCCGTCATAGTGAAAGTCTTGCCAGCTCCAGTTTGCCCATAGCATAATATAGTACCTGGAAGTTTCAAACGAGACACCACGAACTCATAAGAGAAGTCTGCTGGATCAGGCCAATGGCCCATCTAGCTCACCATGGCAAGATGGTTTGAGAATATGACACCAATCCTGGATTGACTTAACAGGGGTCAGCAAACTTTTTCAGCAGGTCCACCGTCCCTCAGACCTTGTGGGGGGCCGGACTATTTTTTTGGGGGGGGGGGATGAACGAATTCCTATGCCCCACAAATAACCCAGAGATGCATTTTAAATAAAAGCACACATTCTACTCATGTAAAAACACGCTGATTACGGACTGTCTGCAGGCTGGATTTAGAAGGCGATTGGGCCAGATCTGGCCCCCGGGCCTTAGTTTGCCTACCCATGGACTACACTGACTGCCGGTTAGTATCCAGACCCAATCCCAATTAAAAGTGCTGGTTTTGACCTAAAAACCCTTAAATGGCTCAGGACCGCAATACCTCAAGGACCGCCTCTCCAAATATGTGACAGACAGTGGCATGTTGCAATAAATAAAGAAGAATCAAAGAATCATGCAAAAAAAAAAAAAACTTCATTACAAGCACCATGCAAGCAAAAGTAAGAGAGAGAGAGAGAGCGGCTCGCTGAGCGCAGGAATTTATTTCTCCTGGCTCAGCGTGACCTTGACGTAGTGAAAACAATATTTGCATCAGAAGTGAACCTGCTAGAATCTTCCAGCACTTTCTAGCGCTTTCCTGTTTCTGCTCTCAAAGACCTTAGTCATGATAATATGAACCAACCCGCACCCTGAAATCTTCACTGGGGACCCGTTCCTCATGTGCCCCCTCCATGACAGACCTGAAGGGCGGTAATATAAGGGTGGGCCTTTTCTGTGGTGGCTCCCTGATTGTGGGATGCTTTCCCCAGGAAGGCTTGCCTGGCGCCATCAGTATTAATCTTTATGTACCAGGTGGAAACTATCCTCTAAAACCAGGGTAGGAAGTATTTCTTTTTCCTCTTGGTTTTAATGTATCTATGTGTGGCGGGAAGGGGAGTTGTCTGTCTGTCTGTTTGTTTGTTTGTAGTCACTTTTGGTTGCTCTGGGCAAGATTAATAATAATAATAATAATAATAATAATAATAATAAGTCCACCATCCTGTTCTCACAGTGGCCAACCAGATGACTGCGTCAGTATTTCTGTGATACCTGCTGCCTTGCAGAAGAAGAAGAAGAGGAGTTTGGATTTGATATCCCGCTTTATCACTACCCGAAGGAGTCTCAAAGCGGCTCACATTCTCCTTTCCCTTCCTCCCCCACAACAAACACTCTGTGAGGTGAGTGGGGCTGAGAGACTTCAGAGAAGTGTGACTAGCCCAAGGTCACCCAGCAGCTGCATGTGGAGGAGCGGGGACGCGAACCCGGTTCACCAGATTACGGAGTCTACCGCTCTTAACCACTACACCACACTGGCTTGCAGGACATATTTGGGAGGAAAAAATGCTAAAGAATAAACCCTACACAAATCCAGAATGGAGTCCCTAAGATGGTTGGATGGTGCCTTGTATGCCTCCTTCCGGCAACTCCTGCAGCCCAGCTGGTGCCCAACGTCTTGCTCTGCTTAACTTTGGACCACATCTGTGAGGCCGAGAGGGGGGGGGGTCTTGTCGTCTGGGCAGCCCAGGACCTCCATACACACTGTCCAGGCTTGTGCCCTGGGGAGGTTACTTGGGTGCTGCTAACACAGCAAAAAACAATGCGGGAGGCAACAGTTACGAGTTGCCTGCAGATGCTGTGATGCTCCAGCTGTTTGACTTCACCTCTGGAGGCACACTCCATTGTCCCTTGCGACAGATGGGTGCCTGCAACTATGTCTGTCAAATGAGTTGCAAAGGCAGGAGGGGGGAAAGCCCACAGCAGACCCTGTTTATGGATGTGTCTGCTGCACATGCCTTCAGGGCCCCTGCAGAGAGGACCCCATTTCATAATGGCTTCCTGTATCAACACACAATCCGTCGTGCTAAAATGGCAGAAAGCCTTACCTGGGGACATGCAGAAAATTGTACAGAAATAAGAACTCAGGCCACAAGGGTAAAATTGTGTAGAACTGGCGATTTAAATGATTCAAGCTTTTCAACTGCTTATATGATAATTAGGGTCTCTGATTGTTCCAGCTGATGAATAATCTCCGAAACAGGGCCTTGTCCTGGAATATTAACTCCATCAGGCATATAAACTTCAAGAAATAAATCTATCCATAAGAGACTTGAAAAGCTTGAATCATTTAAATCACCAGTTCTACACAATTGTACCCCTGTGGCCTGAGTTCTTGTTTCTCTACAATTTTCTGCATTGCTTCTATCAAGGACTCCAACTTCTTTAGCTATTACCTGGGGGAATACCTGGTACCTCAGGTAAGCCCTTGACCCCAGCCTGTTTGCTGCCAGGAGACCCTGAGTCGGTACTGGTGGTACTGCATGCCTAACAGACTGGACCATCAGAATAGGATACAGGGCTGCAAGGAACATTCAGAGAAGGAATGTGGAGGTAACACACATGCAATGCTGCTCCTATTCCCGATGGAAACTGAAGGCTGCACAGGCAATGATAAGAACATTTACCGTTATATCCATTAAGGGCCTGAGAGACCAAGTCTCTGGCTACTGCTTCATAAACCGCATCCTGAGGGGCGTCATGAAGAACACCATCTAATTTAAAAGACCAGTCTGTCTGTTTGTTGTTGACAACTCCTTTCATGTGGTCTCTCTCAATGTAGATTTCCATTGTCTGGAAAGTACAAAGAAAACGGAGTGCGGCAATTTGTAAGAACGTAAGAACACGGGACGCAGGTGGCGCTGTGGGTTAAACCACAGAGCCTAGGGCTTGCTGATCAGAAGGTCAGCGATTCAAATCCCCGCGACAGGGTGAGCTCCCGTTGCTCAGTCTCTGCTCCTGCCAACCTAGCAGTTCGAAAGCACGTCAAAGTGCAAGTAGATAAATAGGTACCGCTCCGGCGGGAAGGTAAATGGCATTTCCGTGCGCTGCTCTGGTTCGCCAGAAGCGGCTTAGTCATGTACGCCGGCTCCCTCGGCCAGTAACGCGAGATGAGCGCCGCAACCCCAGAGTCGGACACAACTGGACCTAATGGTCAGGGGTCCCTTTACCTTTACCTTAAGAACACGGCATGAATTGTCGTCGCCCCCCACCACAACCATATTCTGCTTTTCTTTAAAAAAAAAATTCAAAGCAGTCTCGAAGCTTTAAAACAGAAACATAACAGTAAAAGACATACACAAAGATAGACGAGAACTGTTTTGTTTCTGCTGACGTGTTCACTGACCTTATTGTCTGCCCCGAACTTGATCATGTCTTGTGGAAAGTCACCTGTCGGCTTGACCCGTGCAAATGCGCTCACTCTCTTTGGACAGGCGCACATGGCGATGTGCACTGGGGGGCGGCGGCAGAGAAATGGAAAGGAAAAACAGGAAAAAAATGACTTTCTTCAAGGGTCAATTCACATCAGCACTTGAATCTCGAGGTTAAAAAAAAAAAAGATTAAACCACAGCTAATGATAGGCTGATTACTGTTACCTCTGGATCAGACGCAGAAGCTCAGATCAAACATTTCCAGTGTTTGACACATAGAAGGTGGAATTCCAGTCAGAGGCAATATGGGAGTGTTGTTCTTCCCAGAGCCTCCTAGTAGTAGTTCCTTTCAGGTGTTGGTGAACAACTCACATAATCTCTAACCACTGGTCATGCTGGTTTAAGGATGAAAGGAGCTTAGTCCAACAAGATCATCTGGAGGCCTCCATGTTGCCTAGACTGGTGAGGAACTTGATACCTTCCAAGTACTGCATGCAAGGCAGACGCTCTACCACAGAGCTACAGCCATTCACCTGCCATAACTTGGAAGCAGCAAGACTGTTCCCTCAGTTTCCATGTCCAGCTCCCACCGGCAAGATGGAGTGGTGTGAAGGAACAGTTGATCAAACTCCCCCCACCCTTCTTTTTTTGCGAAGGCTTCAGATCAGAGACAGGCCTTCCTCCTTCCCACCCGCCACCAGTATGTCTCAGCAACCGAGCCAAGAAATATAGAACTCTGGGTTTAATTTTAAATAAAATGAAGCTGGCAGGGTGTGTGTAAGTCTTCATTCCCTTGAGTGGAACTACTTCTAGTGGAGCTATTCTAAGAAGCAACAGGCTTTTAGAAACCAGAGATGCTAAAAGGCTGCTAAACCATTTAACCACAGGGACTAGGATTCGGTGGCCTTCCAGATGTTGCTGTCCTCTCATCAACAACATCTGGAGAGCCACAGCTCTTCACCGCTGCCTTAGGCAAAAAGGTTTAGCTGTCTGCTTCCTTACAAAGAACCCTGAGTAACTTACAGGTGGGAAAATAGAGATGTGACAGAGAATTGTAGCAGATCCTTTACATCCCGGTCACCATCTGCTTGATTTACTTCCATCTGGACGTCGCTACAGGACTTCATATACAAAATCGGCCAGGCACAAGAATAGTTTTTTCCCTTGTGCCATTAAATTGTTAAATTCGTAGTTGTATAGCTGAAGGGGAGGTAAATTATGGGTGGGGTTTCTTTGCTTCTTTGTATTGTGAGAGGAACAGTGTCTGTATGTTTACATTGCAATGTAGCCGAAACAAATTCCAAGTATGTTGGAAAATGTACTTGGCCAATAATAAATTATTCCTATTCCTATCTCCCCAACTACAATTGCTTCCAGATGGCCTCTCCATTGCGCATTCACCCTGAGTGCTCACTAGAAGGACAGATCCTGAAGTTGAGGCTCCAGTACTTTGGCCACCTCATGAGAAGAGAAGACTCCCTGGAAAAGACCCTGATGTTGGGAAAGATGGAGGGCACAAGGAGAAGAAGAAGAAGAAGAAGAAGAAGAAGAAGAGAAGAGTTTGGATTTGATATCCCGCTTTATCACTACCCGAAGGAGTCTCAAAGTGGCTACATTCTCCTTTCCCTTCCTCCCCCACAACAAACACTCTGTGAGGTGAGTGGGGCTGAGAGACTTCAGAGAAGTGTGACTAGCCCAAGGTCACCCAGCAGCTGCATGTGGAGGAGGGGGAAGTGAACCCAGTTCACTGGATTATGAGTCTACCGCTCTTAACCACTACACCGACAACAGAGGATGAGATGGTTGGACAGTGTTCTCGAAGCGACTAGCATGAGTTTGGCCAAACTGCGGGAGGCAGTGGAAGACAGGAGTGCCTGGCGTGCTCTGGTCAATGGGGGTCACGAAGAGTTGGACACGACTAAACAACAACTATTTTAGCCCAGTCCCACCCGCATCTGTGAGCAGCTGGAGGGCCCAAGGGAAAGCTGCAGCTGTTGCCCCCAGAGATGAGGGAGCCCCCATATGCCCCTTGGGGGGCTCCCTCAAGAGGGGCAGAAAGAAAGAAAGAAAGAAAGACACACGCGGAGCCACTGACCCTCCCCCGGGGAGGCTTCTCCTGATCCCGCCGCCGGCGAGGAAGAGAGCGAACTGAGCGCCTGAGGCATTAAAGGAGAGCCGCGGGAGCGCGCGGGCAGGACGAACGGCGAGAGGGATGGCGCCGTCGCCATGGCGACCGCCGCTTCCCGTATCCGCCGTCGCCATGGCCACCGCCACTTCCGGTTTCGAGCGCCGGCGGGGGCCGGAAGAGGACGCTCTGGCGCAAAAAAAAGGGCCGGGTAGGCGGGACTAGTAGCTTCCGGCGCGTCTTTCTCTGTGTCCCCCTTCCCCCTCCCCTCACTCGTCGGGCTGAGGCGAGCAAAGGGGCCGGCCTCGTCCGGGTTACGGTGGCCGGGCGGGGCCAGGCGGCGCCCGAAGCGAAAGCGAGGAGGAGAAGGAGGGCTGGCTGCCCCTGCCTCTCTCCCTCCCTCCCTCCCTCCGCCTCTGAGCGCGCGGCGGGCGCCGGTCCCGGCCGGACCCGGGGCTTGGCAGGCAGGCAGGCAGGCAGGCAAGATGCTGGAAGCGGCCGGGCCGGACCCGGAGCTGGACCCGGAGGACCTGGTGCACTTCTCGGTGGGGGACCTGCCCAGCCGGGGCTACGGGGTGATGGGCGAGATCCGGAGGCAGGGGAAGCTCTGCGACGTCACCCTCAAGGTAGCGCCTCAGGCGGCGGGGAGGGTGGGGGGGAGAAGATGGGGGTGGGTCTTTTCCCTGAAGGGAGGGGGAGATTGGGGGCTGGCCCTGAGGGGGAGGGGGAAGAGAGATGGGGTGGCCCGGGGAGGAGTGTGGCGGGGGTCCCTGCCCCTGAGGGGAAAGGGAGGGGGGAGAGATGGGGGAGGGTCTGCCCGGGAGTGGGAGGGGTAGCGGTGGTGGGGGGGTCTGGTCAGCATTTCCCCGCCCCCCCCCAAACGAGGAGTGTATAAATAAATGAGGCAGTAGGAACTGGTTTTCCAGCCTATATGTTGCGCCTGTATCGGAAGGTGATCTTGAGTCACAGAGTTGGAAGAGGCGGGGTCCCCCAGGGGTCATCTAGCCCAACCCCCCCTGCAACGCAGGAATCACCGCAGCTGCAAGAAACCTCGCTGCGAGTCGACCTGAGACTGATCTTGTAGGAGGTGATGATACACACATAAAACAAGCAGCAATATGTGCTCCCTTATTGTCTGTTCAAGCATTACTCAAAAAGGTGCCTTGTTTTGGGGGGTGGGAAACGACAAATATACGACATTTGAAGTGGCCAGCAGCAGTGTGTTGTGTTCGCTGCTGTCTCTCCGGTAGAGTTTATTCGGCTTATTTTATGGATATCCACTACCACCCCCATAAAAGGTTACTTTTGCTATGGCAGCTAAGGGAAGACGGTCACTTCCCTGTAAGCAGCTGGAAAATGGGATGTTATGGAAGGAGGGCTTGCTGAAGAAGAAAAACTGTGTAGAGGAAAGGTGGTGGGTGTGATTTGGGGTGGGGTGGGGGGTAGGCAGTAGCAGGAGAGGTTGCCCTGCCCTTGAATCTCCAGATCAGCTTTCCCCAACTAGGTGCTTTCTTGGTGCTGTTGGACTCCAGCTCCCATCATCCCCAGCTACCATGGATATTGGTCAGGGGTGCTGGGAATTGTAGTCCAGTAACCTTCAAAGGCTGCCTTACTGTCAGTGGGGAAGGTCAGAGGTGTGCTTTAAGAGGGAAGGTGCAGCAAGTTGGGACTTAGACGTTCCCTCCCACCTAAAGGAAATGCAGGTTTATTTGGCACCCCTGAGTGGTGTAACCCTGACGGGGAGAGGGGCCGCGGGGAAGAAGTGGGGACCTATATGAGATGGGGTTTGGGATCAGATTGGGACTGGGAAACGGGTAGAGCCCAAGTGGCAAAAAGCTGCGGTTGAGGGCGATACTACAAAGCCCATGTTTTTGTTCAGGTTAAAGTTTCCTGTCCAGCATTCGTTTGTTTGAAGGTATTATAATGAGGTGACAGCACCTTGTTTGGGGAGCTTCTCATCCTGGGTTTGCCCTTTGATTCTAATCCAGTGGAGGATAACTTCAGTCCCAATTGTTAGGAGTAACCACTTTTGCATAGCATTGCCCTTGAGTCATTGCAAGCTGTGCAACCTCTCAGGAATGTGTTGCAGGTTGCCCAATGGGGTTTTGAAGCCTAGGTTGCCGGTGACAGCAATGCTTCCTAGCTACTCCTGGTTTTAACGTTTTGTGGGTGGTCCGCGTGTAAATTGGATTTCGGCATCGGCCCAGCTTGTGGTGTTCCGCCTCCTGCATGCAAATTGCAGCTGCACGCTCTCCTCACAGGAGAACCAACCCAAGGACTGAATGACTCATGGAATGAATCCTTCTTCCCTGCTTGGCATGTGTCTGCTGTGAAGCAGATTGGCAGCGGTGGTTTGGCAAAGGGCATCATCAAAGGCTCTCATCCTGCTTTAAAGTTGGGATGCTCCAGCTTTCAGCATTGCAATCCTCCGGAAGTCCAGAAAACATTATCTGATCCTCCCTTTTAGACCTCCTACACAGATTCAACAAGCATTATAGCATTAAAAACTTGCCCTACTGGGTCTGACCCAGGTTCTATTTAATTCAGCAGTCCTGTTTCCAACAATGAGGGTATGAAGGCACCAGCCTTTCCCCTACTGTGTTCTCACAGCACCCCGTATTCAGAGAGATGCTCACTTTGTATATATATAGAGGTCCCAATCTAAGCTAGTATGTTTTATCCTCACTAAGGCTTATCCTTCATGAGCCTGTTCCTGACCTTCCTCAATCTTAAGGGTACCAGATTGAAGGCAAGTTCAATCCCTTTTTAAAAAAGGAGGCATAACCTGTTGCCTCCTAGATCAGGGGTGGGGAATCCCTGGCCCTCCGCCTGTTGCTGAGCTGCAGCTTCCCTCAGCCTCAGCAAGCATGTTCACTGACAAGGGATGGTGGGAGTTGTAGTTCAGCAAGATCTGCAGGGCCACAAGTTTCCCTGCCCCCTGTATAAATCCATATTTTTGGGGGGTGGGTAGGTTTACAGGTATTAGGGACAGAAAACCAGTATGAAGTATCCCACTACAATGCACTTAAAATCCAGATATGGCTATCCCTCAGCTGTCATCTAACATCAGCTGTGCCATATGGCAGTAGCCCGCTGAGATGCTAGCTGTTGCTGGCTCCTCCTCCCGCTGAACCATTTCCATTCAAGATGGTCATTGCAAGAAGTTCCTAACATTAAGGCTAGTTGCCCGAGTGCATTCTCCCTCCCTCTCTACTCCATTTGCCTTGTGCGTCATGCCTTTCAGAAGGTTAGCCTCTGGGCAAGAACTGTCTTGTTCATTATTGATCTTAATATTAAAGCTCTTTTGGCCAAAGAGCGGAGGTACAGAATGTTTTAAATGAATGACATTCCCCAACCTCATTTAACCCACCATTTCCCTACCCCTGAACTAGACTGAGAAGTCCTGAAATATCTGAATGAAACGTTCATGTTTTAGTGGGTTTCCGAGAAGGGAATGTTCATTGCTGAACAAATCTTTCTTTGTGCACGTGGTTTGTTTGCAGAGCACACGTACCCCTTATTGCAGAGTTTTTCAACTTTTCTGAGTCCACGGCTCCCTTGACCAACTACATTCTTTCTGTGGCACCCCTGTGGGGCTCAGGAGCCCAGTTATGTCACCCCTTGCCTGCAGAGCTGGCAGCCTCTCACCCTTTTTCAAATGCCCTCCCTTGTCCATTCCCAACAGCAAGGGCTGGCTGGCTGGGCTCCCGCTTGCTTGCTTACTTTGAGGTCACCTCGGCTCCTGGCAACCAGCACCCCTTGACCAGCCCCAGAGGCACCATTCACCTGGATAGCTTGGGGCCAGGGCTGCTGCAACAAACAGCTGTGCAAGCCTTTGGGTGACAGAGGTGGGTGAGGGCATCAGAGGGAGGGAGGGAAGGAAAGAAGGACAGAGGCCAGTGTTGCCTGCGACACCCCTGACCATCACTCAAGGCACCCCAGGGTGCCACGGCACACTGGTTGAAAACCACTGCCTTGTTGAGTAATGGGGGTGCTATAAAATCATTGTGGAGCAGAAGTATTGTGTCAAATATTCTCTGCTGTTCCAAATATTCCCCCTTCTCTCTCATGGTCATTTAAAGAAACATTTTTTTTTCAATGCACTTGTGATCAAATTGTCTCCTCGGCGTTTCCTCCCCTTGGTATTTGGAACACAGCTGACTTTGCACAGAATGCAATATTTCTCCTTGAGGGAGAGACCTTCTTTTCCTGTCCTCTAGGACACGTTGTCCTCCTTCCCACTTAGCAGGCCAACCCCGAATGAAAACAAACGGTCATTACTCTCAGAAGAGTCTCTCAAGCAGGTACAGCTGATAGTGGAATCATTTTCCTTAATCTGGCACAAGCAGTCAACATTTCTTGGCAGAGCATTGGAGAAGCCTGAAAAACTGGGTGGAAGATCTGCCCAACAGTAGAAGGTTTTTGGAAGTTTGTTTGTATTACATTCAGCATAACTCTTAAGCAAGCATTACTAGGACAGGTAAAAGATGAAGAAGATCTGGAATAATTCTCGCCCAGGGGTTCCAAAACTGTGATCCACTAACCAGCAGTGGTCCACGAACTTCATTCAGGTGCTCTGTGGATGTGTGACCGAGGATGGAGACAGCAGATCTATTGCATTAAAAATCTTGAGTTTTAATCATATTTTAATTGCTTCTTACATTGTATTTTATTGCATTACATTTTAGAATCTACGGAGTACAATAAAATCATATAAAAATGGATATGCTATAAAAATACAATTCAAAATCATGGAGCATCTAGCACAGAGCATTACAATTGCTGTACTGGGCACAAAATCCATTACAGTATTAAGTGGTTTGCTAAGACCCTCAGCCGTTTTCAAGTGGTCTGGGGGCGGGGAGTTTGGGAACCATTGTTCTAAACCACTTGCTTGAATGGGCATTTCACTAACAATACATTGAGCTGTGTAGGCAGAATTGCACTTTAATTGTGGGTGGGAGGAGGAAGCAGGATTCTGTGTTCTTAGTGATGGATATACTCAGCTGTTGTGAATAACACCAGCTAGCAGTGCTGTGCTGTGTCTTCTTCCTGTCTTCATTGACCCTTCTGCCCGAGGGCTGCTGCTTAATGCAGTTTTGGGCTTTCCTTAGACTGTGATGCTGAGTGAGTCACAAATGGCAGTCTATATTGGAGAGAGGTTGTGCTGCTTGGGCCGGCTTCATAGTGATTAGTCACAACATTTCCCCCACAGTAAACAAGACGCCAGAGAGGGCAAGTGTTGCTGGACTACAACTCCCATCATCCCAGACCACAGGCCTGGCTGGTTAGAACTGGCAAGCGTTGAAATGACTTGGATGATGGGCTTGAGGGCATCCTGATCAAGTTTGCAGATGACACCAAATTAGGAGGGGTGGCTAATACCCCAGAGGACAGGATCACACTTCAAAATGACCTTAACAGATTAGAGAACTGGGCCAAAGCAAACAAGATGAATTTTAACAGGGAGAAATGTAAAGTACTACACTTGGGCAAAAAAAATGAAAGGCACAAATACAGGATGGGTGACACCTGGCTTGAGAGCAGTACATGTGAAAAGGATCTAGGAGTCTTGGTAGACCACAAACTTGACATGAGTCAACAGTGTGATGCAGCAGCTAAAAAAGCCAATGCAATTCTGGGCTGCATCAATAGGAGTATAGCGTCTAGATCAAGGGAAGTAATAGTACCACTGTATTCTGCTCTGGTCAGACCTCACCTGGAATACTGTGTCCAGTTCTGGGCACCACAGTTCAAGAAGGATACTGACAAGCTGGAACGTGTCCAGAGGAGGGCAACCAAAATGGTCAAAGGCCTGGAAACGATGCCTTATGAGGAACGGCTTAGGGAGCTGGGTATGTTTAGCCTGGAGAAGAGAAGGTTAAGGGGTGATATGATAGCCATGTTCAAATATATCAAAGGATGTCATATAGAGGAGGGAGAAAGGTTGTTTTCTGCTGCTCCAGAGAAGCGGACACGGGGCAATGGATTCAAACTACAAGAAAGAAGATTCCACCTAAACATTAGGAAGAACTTCCTGACAGTAAGAGCTGTTCGACAGTGGAATTTGCTGCCAAGGAGTGTGGTGGAGTCTCCTTCTTTGGAGGTCTTTAAGCGGAGGCTTGACAGCCATCTGTCAGGAATGCTTTGATGGTGTTTCCTGCTTGGCAGGGGGTTGGACTGGATGGCCCTTGTGGTCTCTTCCAACTCTAGGATTCTAGGATTCTATGATTCTATGATTCAACATCTGGTTGTCCGTAGAGTCCCAGCCCGCGGAAAAGGAAAATTATGTATACATGTATCTTATCACCAGAACCGACTTGGGTTCAAATTGTTGAATGTCAGCTGTCATCGACTGCAAGTATTACTTATTTTTATAACCTGAGATCACTTGCCTTTCATTTTAGTGCAGCAACAACTGGGACTGGTTTTTCTCTCTAAGACCTTCCCTTTTGTTTGTCACAATTGGATTTTCATTCTCTGACATAATTAGATTTCAACTTGTGACGACTCCTAAACGTTCCCATATTTATGAATCAATACAGCTGTTATGTTTCTGTTTGGAGGTATTGAATTATTGTGATCTGGCCTTCTGCTTCTCCTCTCCACGCCCCCGTTCCTTCTTCAGAGGATATACAGTAATAGCATTACAGAATTACAAATCCCTAATTTTAAAACAATTGGTCATGTAACCAACCAGATGTACAGGATATCAAATTTTTCACATATATGCTGGAGTTCTCAAGGTGGGAGGTGTCACAGAGCAGCACCTGCTCAAAAATATTATACCCAAGCAATCCTGATCCACAATTCCCCCCCAACCCCCCCCCCCAGCTCCAGAGAGGTTCGGGGTGGAGAGGACTCACAGAACAAGGTTGAAAGGTGCCATGGTGGAGGCTGTGGGAAGGAGAAAGACTCTGGTGGCTTCAGCTAAGTAGAATATAAAAGGGAGAATTTCTCCTTTAACTAAACTCATGCTTGTGAAACTGCAACTGGAACAGAAACCTACTTTGGGGTTGAATGAAATCTATAGATAGGGAAAGTGGGTTTGGTGAAAACGAATACACTACCAAAAATTCTTGTTTTCTCTTCTGTTGAATATTCTGAAATGTGTGGTGTGACTGTCTTGAAAAGCTTGCAGTAGGAAATAACCTATTTTTTTTGTTTCCTTTTTGTGGGAGATTGGGAAGACCACCTAGAGTTGTTTTTGAAACTAAACTAGGCTTTGGGGCGAAACTTCCTTAGTGTCTCTAAATCATGCATTTTAAACGCAGGTACTTGAATGCTCATCATTTTAGGAGTGTAATGGTAGCGATGTCTATCCACTTCAACAAGGGGATAGAATTCCCTGGGTAAGGAGAAGCATACATTTGCCATGTAAAATATATGTGCATGATATCCTGTGATCTTGTAGGATGTATCAGATTTTGAGGTGTCAGTTGAGAGGGCAAAAAACCACCCAGAGGAGAAGAACTCCCTTTCTGCACTATCTAGGTTCCTCTTTTAATGAGGGTGAAAGAGGAGAGCGCAAAATATGGTCTGAAGCTCAACATCAAAAAAACTAAGATCATGGCCACTGGTCCCATCACCTCCTGGCAAATAGAAGGGGAAGAAATGGAGGCAGTGAGAGATTTTACTTTCTTGGGCTCCATGATCACTGCAGATGGTGACAGCAGTCACGAAATTAAAAGACGCCTGCTTCTTGGGAGGAAAGCAATGACAAACCTAGACAGCATCTTAAAAAGCAGAGACATCACCTTGCCGACAAAGGTCCGTATAGTTAAAGCTATGGTTTTCCCAGTAGTGATGTATGGAAGTGAGAGCTGGACCATAAAGAAGGCTGATCGCCGAAGAATTGATGCTTTTGAATTATGGTGCTGGAGGAGACTCTTGAGAGTCCCATGGACTGCAAGAAGATCAAACCTATCCATTCTGAAGGAAATCAGCCCTGAGTGCTCACTGGAAGGACAGATCCTGAAGCTGAGGCTCCAATACTTTGGCCACCTCATGAGAAGAGAAGACTCCCTGGAAAAGACCCTGATGTTGGGAAAGATGGAGGGCACAAGGAGAAGGGGACGACAGAGGACAAGATGGTTGGACAGTGTTCTTGAAGCTACCAACATGAGTCTCACCAAACTGCAGGAGGCAGTGGAAGACAGGAGTGCTTGGTTTGCTGTGGCTCATGGGGTCACGAAGAGTCGGAAATGACTAAACAACAACTGAGGTTCCCTTTCCCTTGCTGTGTTCCTATAAGATGTTCATGTTTCAGGATGGTAGCTCCAAACCTAGCGTGATAGGGATATAAGAAGCTTCCTCAAACCAGATTGTGCTTTTGGCTCACCTCGCCTGACACTGCCTGCTCTGACTGGCAGCAGTTCTCGAGAGCCTCTGTCAGAGAGAGGGGTCTTGGCCACCATCTCCTACCTAAGATGATTTTATATGGAGATGCCAGAGATTGAAGTAGGAAGAAACACGTGCCCTGCCACAGATCTCTTTATAAATGATGATCTGGGTAGCAGCACAACATCTCTGGATGGAGCCCTCACTTTCACAGAGAACGTAACGTGTGAATGAACCAAAACTTAATCAGCAAGGTGATGTGGCCGAGTCACTCTAAAAGCACCCCCCCTTGTCGATCTATTTGTTACCCCGGGAGATCAATTTACTGAATTTGCAAGCTGAAAAATTTAACACGGCCTTCTACATGGCTGGTGCCTAAAATATTCCTATTCCGAGGAAATTGAAATAAGCATCCAGGAATTTGGCTATTTCTCCAGCCCAGGATTGAAGTCCTTACCTCAGAGGCTCGTTATGAAGTAAAAAAAAATGAATGCGTTAATCACATTTGGTTTTGCCCTTCCTCCAAGGAGTATAGGAGACTTTAGATGAGATCATTCTCCTATAAATTAGGCAGTGCACTTTGGGAATCTGAAGTTCTTATATGCATTCTGCCAGGATACATTGTTGGTTGATCTTGAACCAGTTTCTCTCTCTCTCTCTCTCTCTCTCTCTCATGGGCTTCATGGGGTGACTTTAAATTAAGGTAGAGGGGGCAAGGACAGCTGTGTGCATCCCCCCTCCCCAAATCTCATGGAGAAAAAGGTCAGTAAAAATGAAAAAAAAAACCAAAACCCAAAGAGACTATTTTCTATTTTAAACGATATTCCACAAAGCTTGAATCAAGGATATGCTGTTAAACTTGCAGCAACTGAATAGCTGCTTTAAAAAAACCCAAACCCTACATAATACTGGAGGCTCTGTTTATAACATTTTCCTGACTCCTGTTTGATGCTTGTCAAAGCTCTACCAAATTCCAGTGCCTTATAGCTTGCTTCTGAGAACAGGTGTGCCCTTGGAGCCCTGGCCATGAGTCCGTAACTCAAGTCAAGAGTCCCAGAGGACCTGCTTAACAAAAGCACTTAAGAGGCCTTACAAAACTGAGATTGCCTTCTGCCAGGGGCCATGCTTTCAGCCAGGCAGCCTGACATATCTGCGGAAGGCTTTATTGGGGGTTATTAATATTCAGGTGTGGGTGTGTGCAGGGGAGAAGCAGCCTCTCATTAAGCAGGCACCGAGTGCTATAAAGGGAAAGCTTTGTACATCCTGTTTCCGAAAGTGGATCTGAGCAGGCAGGTGGCTGCGTTTGCACATTCCTTGCAAACTGTCTCATCGCCATGAAACGACATCGCAAGAGGAATAACCTACTAAATCTCTCAAAGGTGAAACACGGGCTTCTTCTGCGTACCTACTACATACAGGGGTCCATAAGCGTCGGCTTAGTTTACTAGCTGGACATTATTGTGGCTGTCTCTGGATATTGCTATTTCAGATGTCAGGTTTGTGCCTCTGTGTCCTATGACACACGTAGGGCTGCCTCTGAAGACGGTTCGGAAACTTCAACTAGTGCAGAATTTGGCAGCCAGGTTGCTCACTGGGGCAAGACGCAGGGGCGTTCTTAGCCCCTTGGCTGCCCGGGGCAGGAAGCCAAGAGGCACCCCTGGGGGCGGGGCATTGCGGTGTGTGCATGCGTAATGACGTCGCGGCGCCCCGCCCCCGGGGGTGCCGGCAGCACCCCTTCATGCCGCGGCTGCTTGTGCCTGCGCGAGCAGCCTCTGCACAAAGGGGTGCCAGGCAGCGGATTCGGGAGTCTCTGCGGGCTGCAAAGACTCCCGAATCCGCCGCCCGGGCTCCCTTGGCGGAGCGCAAGTCGGGGCAGGGAGAGGGACGGGCCAGCGAGGAGGGGTGTCCCTCCTCGCTGGCCCGCCCCTCTCCATGCCCCGGCTCCGCAAGCCAGCCAGCAGCGGAGCTCGGCATAGAGGCAAGGGGCGGGCCAGCGAGGAGGGGGTGGCACCCCACCTCGCTGGCCCACCCCTTGCCTCCATGCCGAGCTCCGCCACTGGAAGGGGGGGGACTATTTTCGGCGCTGCTGGGGTGGAGCCGAAAATAGCCTTTAATTTTTTTTTTTTAAAGTCCAGGGGGCGGGGCCAATGGCCGAAGTGTCACCCTCAGCAGGGCCGCTGCCCGGGGCCCCCGCCCCCTCTGCCCCCCCTTGCTACGCCCCTTGGCAAGACGGTTGGTGCATATTACACCAATCCTGACCCGACTTCACTGGCTGCCCATTAGTTTCCGGGCCCAATTCAAAGTGCTGCTTTTGACCTATAAAGCCTTAAACGACTCAGGACCGCAATACCTCCTGGACTGCCTCTCTCTCTATATGAACTGACCCAGACCCTGAGATCATCATCTAAGGCCCTTCTTTGTGTGCCTCCTTCAAAGGAGGTCCAGAGGGTGGCAACACAAGAACAGGGCCTTCTCTGCAGTGGCTCCCCGTCTGTGGAATTCTCTCCCCAGGGAGGTTCGCCTGGCACCTTCATTATACACCTTTAGGCACCAGGCAAAGACGTTCCTCTTTAACCAGGCCTTTGGCTGATTGGCATCTGGAGCCCTTTTAAATGTGTTGTGGGCGAGGGGGAGTTTGTCTTTGTTCTTATTGGTTTGTGGTATTTTGTTCTTGTTTTCATTATGCATTTTGTGTTTTTATATTGTAATTTTATGTTGTGAACTATGAGATCTTCGGGTATAGGGTGGTATACAAATTTAATATAATAATAATAATAATAATAATAATAATAATAATAATAATAATAATAATAATATAATGTAAAGACTGGAGAAGAGCATTGCTGGCAAATGAGAGCATATATCTCATTGGAAGACGGAGCAGGCGAATGAGCCTGTGAAATTGTGGCTGATATTTTTAGGTCCTGCAATAGTGTAGTCTGAGTAGAGATGGGGAAGAAATTGGCACCTGGGCTTGTTTCAGAGGTTTGTCCCTGTATTTGTATCTATGTTAGGCATTGTCTTGTTGCTGATGTGTAGTTTTGGGCGGATGCTGCTGCTGTACATGGAGTCAAAGCGTTGGTTCATCTCAATGTCGTCAACACTGACTCTCCCCTCCCCAGAGTGGCTCTGTCTGCAGGCTTTCAGGCAGGGATCTCTCCCAGCCATATCTGGTATCTGGAGGTGGCATGAATTCAACCCAGGGTTCTTCTGTGAGCCAAGCTGATATCCTGCCACTGAACTGTGGCCTTCTTCCGAGCCGATATTTGCCCCGCTCATCTCTGCCCATATTCTGCAGGCAGCAGCAAGGAGCTTTACAACCCAGATGGCACTCACAAGCGAGCTTTTCATCGCCGAAGCTGAAAATAGCATGTTGGCATAATGTTTCTAGATGGAATGTTAATGAAATGCTCGTGTGTCAACAGTAGGTTTGAGATCCTGCTATAGGTTATTTCCTGGTGCCAGTCAATCTGAAGTTTGCTCTCTTCAGCACTGCGATGGCAGTAGCTCTCAACCTGTTAAAAACAAAAAACTTTTCCTGGGGGCTCGCTCTACAATCTGCTACGGGTAGCTTGGGCACCTTGCCAAACCTCTTATTCTCCCTGCCATCATCTTGGAATGCGTGTTTGATAAAACCAGGAAGGAGAAGTGGATTCTGAGCTCACCTGAACAGAGTAGCTTCGACTGGAACTGAACCGTCCTGGCCAGATCCCTTTCCCCTACTTTTCCCATTGCTCACCCCACTGCTTGTGTTTATACATCAACACAACTTGGCATCCTTTGCGCCGAAGAATGTGGGCACAGGTGGTGCCAAAGATTTTGCTCAGAGCAAACCCGAGAGAATGTTGTTTTGACAGAGAGAGAAAGGTGCAAATCCAAGCCTTGTCACTTCCCACTCAGAGCTGACATATGAAATGTTCGGGCTGGAGCTTTCCCTGCTTACACCATCCTTCATCCCACCACAATTAGGGTGCAACACCTTCTGAGGATGCTGTCCTACAGCCACATGAAAGAGGCGTTCACCCATAGGTATCAAACTGTGGCAAAAAGCTCTCAGCTGAATCACTTGTGCTTACAGCAGAACTTCTTGCAGTCTCGCTTGCATTGCATTGAATTCCTGAAGCTCGGATGTATCTGCTATATGCATATACTGATCCCCGCAATTCCTTGCTCTCCTTGGATGCATTCGTATTCAACTGTTGCCTGTTGCTTTCTGCTATCTCTTCCCAGCTGAAGATTTGTCGTTCTCTAACAGTTGGGGAAGGGATGCTGGTGCCGCTGTGGTCTAAACCACTGAGCCTAGGGCTTGCTGATCAGAAGGTCGGTGGTTCGAATCCCCGCAATGGGGTGAGCTTCGATTGTTCAGTGCCTGCTCCTGCCCACCTAGCAGTTCGAAAGCATGTCATAGTGCAAGTAGATAAATAGGTACCGCTCTGGCGGGAAGGTAAACGATGTTTCCGCACGCTGCTCTAGTTTCACCAGAAGCGGCTTTGTCATGCTGGCCACATGACCTGGAAAAACTGTCTGAGGACAAACGCTGGCTCCCTCGGCCAGTAAAGCAAGATGAGTGCCACAACCCTAGAGTCGTTCGGGACTGGATCTTATGGTCAGGGGTACCTTTACCTACCTACATTTTTTATTCGATTTTCAAAAATAAAGAAAGAAAAAGAAACGGAAGAACATAAACATACATCAAATAACCATACAAAATCCTCATAGCGAGATTACTCTGAATCTTCTGGCTTCCCTCCATCCCATCCCTGGGTTGCCTTTTTTCTATTTCCAACTGCATATCAATACTTCTCCATTTTTCCCATCTTCCTATATTATCTATTGGATTACAAGTGTGTTTAAAATCCTGCTAATGTTTTGACGTGTTTGCAATGATTGTGTATATACATTATAAACATTTCCCGTTCTTTTTAAAATTTCTGGTCTTCTTGATTCCTGAGCTTCCCAGTTAATTTCGCCATTTCGGCATACTCCGTCGACTTGCCATTCTTCTTTAGTCGGGGTTGTCTCTTCCTTCCATCTCTGGGCTAGCAGCATCCGAGCAGCCGTTGTAGCATACATGAACAGTTTCCTCTGGTCTTTTGGTATCTCGGTACCTGTAATTCCTAATAAAAAAAGCTGCTGGTTTTTTTAAAAACAAAGGTTATTTTAAACATTTTTTTCATTTCATTATATATCGTTTCCCAGCCCTATGTGACACCTAGGCATACCAAAATGGCCCCTCTTCACCTAAATGGGAGCTGAATTGCTGGGGGCAACTGGAAAGGGTGGAGTTGGATAAATCCTCTCCATATGCTATGTGTTGGAGATTCATTCCCCGTGTGCAGTCATGGGATTGTTGTCACATGACTGTGTGTGTTTTGATTCCACAGGAAGGATGTGGCGAAAACAGGATGTTTGTCTTACTGTGTTCCCTGAAGTGGGACTATTGTCCTTTGCTCATTCTCTTTGCTGTCTGATGTTAGAGAGAGATGGAGCCATGATGAAGTGCTCTGTGTGTGTTTATATGTAAATAAAGTAGATTACCCTAAATGCTGAGTTGCTGAGTTCTGTTGCGCAACTGCGCAAACCTCTGCAGATCCCTAAGTGTGCTGATGTCTTCTGGCATCAGTTGCTGTGATGTTCAGGCTGAGGAATGCTTTTGAAGCTCCCGGACCATCGCCCAGGAGGGAGGGAACATGCCAGTCGGGCATGTGTCTCTGCCAAGCTCCTACTTATGTGTAGAACATCCTGACACTAAGATCCCCTCTAAGCTTAATTGCACAGTGGGACATTTTTAGTAGGGAGAGAAGGGGAGAAAACCCAGTGGGGAGAAAGAGGAAGTGACAGAAAGCATTTGGGAGTTCTGGCTCGTCCTGCTCCTGGCACAAGATCTTCCCACGACTCTCTCCAGCCACATTCATCCTTGGTATCCAGGACCCATGGGGATGTTCCCCATCTGTTGCTCTGTTTCTGTAATGAAAGACTTGAGACCTAGCAGAGTGCCCAACTTGCCCTTAGGTACACAGGGATCCCGCTGGGAGATCTTGCTCCTGACCTCGAGGCTCAAGTGCCGGTTATGGTGTCTCCCACAGAGAACCTTTTTGGATTTTGAAGGCAGTGTTCCAGCCATGTTCAAATGTGGCCCTCGAAAACCACAAGCAGAATGTTACCCTGGCTCTGTTAAGAACCAGACATGGGAATCTAGGCTAGTACTGGTAAGTGATCAGCATCACGTGCGCCTAACTTCATTTCCGGGCAAAGACTCTAATTTACATCCTTTTGGTTTTCATAAGCACACTTTGCTGGTGTTTTTTTGTCGTCGGGACGCTTTCAGCCTATGCCTTATGGGAAAGGTTTTGCAGTGGCTCAAGGGAAACACACGAACAGGCTACCTGCAATGTGATCTAACGCTGTGGTATCGTAAGATCTCATTTTATCTGCCCACCCTCCTTCCGTGGGATTTTCTGAGTTTCCGTAAATGACCTTTTATGTATTTAGAGCTACGATATGCCAACATGTCAGATGCAAGTAGATTCTGTGTCCGTGGGGAACAGGAAACCGAGGGTGTGTCTGCTGTTATCTCTCCTAGCTGCCTTATCTGTGTTTCACCCTGAGAGGAGTAGGACCGCTTGTGGGGTTTTCAGAAGAATCTAATTAAGTAGATTGCGCCGAGCAATTCTAATTGTAAAAATATTGAATAGGCTATTGCGGACACACGTGCGAAACCCTGTCTGTGGTGCCTACCCCTTCCCCAAAGAACGAGACGTGTGATCAGAGTATAGGTTCAAATTGGCCACAACTTTATTGAGCATCAGAAGTGGGAAACTTGAAATAGGCCTTGGCAGGCAACCCTCTCAGCCCGTGTGGCTGTGGTTGAAGAGGTACAGTGGGAGGGGACTGTAGAACGCAAACTTACACAGCATGCCTTCCCCTCCCACTAACCTCGGTCCGGGAGTTTGACCTACATGCCGCCGCTCTAGGGCCAGGGACTCCCGGTTTTCCCTTTAACGGGCTCTGCAAGCGCCCCCACATGGGAAGGGAGCATGAAAGCACTCCCCCCCCAAAAATAACCTGATGATGATGATAATAAAAATAATAATAATAATAATAATAATAATAATAATAATTATTATTTGTACCCCGCCCATCTGGCTGGATTTCCCCAGCCACTCTGGGCGGCTTCCAACAAAAATCAGATAGTCTAAAGGCTGCCTTGCCAATGCCTCAAACCCCCAAAGTTGTGACGAAATGCTACGGGGAAGGCAAAACCTGACAATGCGGGGGAAATTCCTTCCCGGTTCCGAATACGGCAACCATCCTACGACCGCAGCAGCGCCCGCTGACCTGGAACGCAAACTGTTAGCCTGTAAGGAAAGTGTCGTTAACTTGATGACCGCTGACCTAAGGCGAAATTATAGGGAGGGAAGAAATTATTAATTTGAGGGAGGGAGAGTGGGTGATCTTGAAGGAAGAAAGGCCAAAAGAGGCCTGGCTGAAAGGGTCAGCTCCTTTCATTTGGCTCCTTGACCCCACCCCCGGCCGAATGGTCATTGTCTTACCTGGCTGAGGGCGGTCAAAAGGCCACCCTAAGCAGGTGAGTGGCACCTGCCCAGGTAACCCACGCCCGGTGCCGCAAACCCCGCCCACCTGTGGAAGGGAGGGCGGAAATTGCTGAGGTGGCTGTTCTTGTTTCGTAGAAGCTCAGGCGGAATTTTCAATCCGATGTTGTGGATTCTGCTTGTGTGTATACACACAGGGATAGCTGAACATGATAAACTTCCGGGTGTTTTGGACTACAACTCCCATCAACTTCAGCCAGCAGGCTCATGGGAGTTGTAGTCCAGCAACATAGGGAGGGCACTGTGCTGGCTATCCCTGCGGTACTGCAGCCTCCCCCAAATCTGGTGCCCCCTGATTCCTTGGAATACAGCTCCCCTCATTCCCAGCCAAACATGGCTGTGCTGGCAGAGGTTGATGGGAGTTGTAGTCCAAAGCGTCAGGAGGCTACTGGGGCAGGAAAGGATGCTGTGAGAGAGCCAGTGTGGTGTAGTGGTTAAGAGCAGTGGATTTGTAATCTGGTGAACCGGGTTCGATTCCCTGCTCCTCCACATGCAGCTGCTGGGTGACCATGGGCTATTCACACTTCTTTGAAGTCTCCAGCCCCACTCCCCCCACAGAGTGTTTGTTGTGGGGGAGGAAGGGAAAGGAGAATGTGAGCTGCTTTGAGACTCCTCCAGGTAGTGATAAAGCGGGATATCAAATCCAAACTCTTCTTCTTCTGCTGCTGCTGTTTTGTTTGTTTGTTTGTTTTTAATTTTTTATGGAACAAGCAGAGTCTTAAAATACGTGCAATACCAGCAAAAAAACATAGAAATTATTGAGAGTACACATACAAAAGAACAAAAAGAAAGCAAAAAAGAGGGGGGGGGAGAAAAGAAAAATGAAAAAGAAAAGAAAGAAGAATAAAGGTATGAATAGAGTAAAAAACATAGTAATATCTCATATTTCAGTCCGCAAAGAAAAGAAACTTCCGACTATACCCATTGTACTAATTTTCAAATAAACTATTATTTACACAGTTACACAATGTTGTTTTTCATTAACTTAATTTAACTTTATCTAACGTGTGCTTCGTATTACAAGGCTCATTCAGTATCTGCCAGAAAACTTTTACTATTGCAGTACCCTTTGAGTAAGCATTCTTATTTTAGACCCGCCCTTGTGCTGGAAGCCTATCAAATTAAATATAAGGAAGATACCGACTTTTCCCATTGGCCTGGCTAGCCCTGTATTGGCCAACGAATTGGCTCTTCAGGGTCTCGGGCAACTTGCTACCCAAGCTCCTTTTGAAAATCACTGCCAGAGATGCCAAGCATTTACTCAGAGCTTACACCGAACGTGGACTAGCATCCCGTTCTGAAATGGCACATTTCCCCTTGGAACCAAACAGCTGATGTCTCTTCCCTTCCCTTTCCCTGCGCAGGTCGGGGACCACAAATTCAGCGCCCACCGGATTGTCTTGGCGGCCTCCATCCCTTACTTCCACGCCATGTTTACAAACGACATGATGGAGTGCAAGCAAGATGAAATTGTCATGCAGGGCATGGATCCAAGGTAATGCTGATGTCTGAGCTGGGGGGGGTTCCCTTTTGGGGGTGCAGCACCTTAGAAACACAGGAAAAAAGGGAACTGATCCTTCTCAGTTGTGAAAAAAGGTCACACACACACCCCGAAGTGAAAAATTGGAATCTCCATTTACTACTCGATGAAAATGACTTCAAGAACTTGTCAGAAATATTGAAACCTTACCAAAAAAAAAAGCATTGTGGGGATTGGAAAATCGCTGGAAGCAGAAGCCATCCTTATTCCAGATACCAAGAAGTAATCAGCGCTCAGAACGCGCAATCAAAGTGATGCGGGAACATTAATGTGCTTGTAACAAAGACAAACCACAAGTTCAATTTATTCTAAACAATAAAAAGTGATATACAATGTACAAAGCATTGTGCAAGATCTAGAAACATTGTAACCTCTGTTTTTCCTGCATTACAGTGGATGCTCGGGTTGCGAACGTGATCCGTGCGGGAGGCACGTTCGCAACCCACAGCGCCACTTCTGCGCGCACGCGGGTCACGATTCGGCGCATGCGCGACTTAGCGCTTTTGCGCATGCGCGAGCGCCGAAACCCAGAAGTAACCCATTCCGGTACTTCCGAGTTCGGCGCGAGCGCAACCTGAAAAAACGTAACCTGCAGCGTTCGCAAAATGAGGTATGACTGTATAATACATAATTATAATCATTACATAATTCATGATAGTTACATATACAAAAAAAATGATTGATTTCGGGGTGAGTTTTTCTTCCCCAAACATTTGGAAATGGCATTTCATTTCATTCCTTCGTTTTTAGGCAAAAGTTCATCTAACTAAGCTACAGGAACATGAGGTTGTAAAGATGTTATAACCTTAGTACGTCACAGTTGCTGTTTTCCAGCTTATCTCGGCAGTCCCAAGGACTAGAAGCACAATGTTCTTGTTGCTGTTGAAGGCCTGGAATCCTTGGAATCTGACAAGGGCCTATCAATCAACACAGACCTTGTCAGGGGTTTGAACATTGCTGCCCCTCCCCACCGCCCCTCGCTCTTTCAAACACACACACACACACACACACAGTTGTTTTGAGGTGGCTAATAAAGTCTTGTGTGTGTTCACTACAGCTCATGCTTTCCCATTCTTCTCTGGCCCATTTAGCGCACTGGAAGCTCTGATCAACTTTGCCTACAATGGGCACTTGGCAATCGACCAGCAGAATGTCCAGTCCTTGCTGATGGGCGCAAGCTTCCTGCAGCTGCAAAACATCAAGGATGCCTGCTGTTCTTTCCTCCGAGAGAGGTGAGGGGCTGGTTCCAGAGAATCTCGCTGCTAGGACGCAGGGGGTGCTTTGTGTGTCTCTTATCCCGAGGCGGAATCGTAGGCGCATCCGGATTGCAGAGATTCCGTCCGTCCTCTGCAATCCAGACCGCGTGCCATGCTGCAAAGCAGGAAGTGTGTGCAAAGTAGAGATAGCTTCTGATACGGAAGCGAGGCAAAATCTTCCTTGCACAGGCACACACCAGGGAAAACCCGACCGCCAGCTTGCATTTCCGGGGGCCCCTCTTTGAGAAGAGCGTAAGGAATGGTGGTCCACTGCCTCAGTTGCCATTTCCTGAAAGCAAAATCTGCTGTTGCAGCAGGTATTGAATTTCCTGAAGGCAAAATCTGTTGCTGCAGCAGATGCTGTCACTGTACCAGCCCCCAGGCCCAGGAGAGGTGGCCTAAGGGGCCTGGATGGCCTCCCCCCCCCACTCCCAGCCCCTAAGACAGGCATAGGCAACCTCAGCCCTCCAGATGTTTGGGGACTACAATTCCCATCATCCCTGACCACTGGTCCTGTTAGCTAGGGATGATGGGAGTTGTAGTCCCAAAACATCTGGAGGGCCGACTTTGCCTATGCCTGCCCTAAGAAGTCTGTTGAAGGCATGGCAGTGGGGATTTAAAGGCGTCTCCTATTTCAAAGCCACCCCCCCCCCCGAATTAACTTAAGAAGTTAAGAAACTTAAGAGTACTTTGTACGAGAGAACCGCAGAGCCAGTTTAATGCAAAGTTACACATTTCTGTCCTATCAGGGAGAAAAGGCAGGTTAAAAATAAATATATATAGGCCCTAAATAATGATGATGATGATTTCGATGATGATACATTTAAAGCTACTTGAGACTCAGCCCTTCTTCTAGGTTGTAAGGATTGTCCTGTGCCGACACCTTGGATAGGTGCCCCGTTGGGGTGAGCCGAGGAGGCTACTTGAAGATGGTTTCTCATGAGCAAGTCCAAACAGTTGAGGTGCCTGGCAATCTCTGTTCACCATTTTGGAACTCCCCGCTTTTTTAAAGAAAAGACCCCAGCTCAGGGGCTGACCAGCCTTGGAACCAAAAGCAATACAGTGGTACCTCGGGTTAAGTAATTAATTCGTTCCGGAGGTCCGTTCTTAACCTGAAGCGTACTTAACCTGAAGCACCACTTTAGCTAATGGGACCTCCTGCTGCTGCTGCGCCGCCAGAGCACGATTTCTGTTCTTAAGCGGAGTTCTTAACCTGAAGCGTACTTAACCCGAGGTACCACTGTAGTTATAGTAGTAGTAGTAATAATAATTATTATTATTATAATTAATAATTTATTACTTATACCCCGCCCATCTGGCCGGGCCTCCCCAGCCACTCTGGACGGTTTCCAACAGGATATTAAAAACACAGTAAGACATCAAACATTAAAAGCTTCCCTAAACAGGGCTGCCTTCAGAGTTGTTTTTCTCTTCGACATCTGGTGGGAGGGCGTTCCACAGGGCGCCACTACTGAGAAGGCCCTCTGCCTGGTTCCCTGTAACTTGGCTTCTCGCAGCGAGGGAACCGCCAGAAGGCCCTCGGAGCTGGACAACCAGTGTCTGGGCAGAATAATAATAATTTATATACCACCATTTATCAAAAGATCCCAGGGTGGTGGGAGCTCTGTTGCATCTTAAAGACGAACTAATTTATTGTGGCATGGCAGTCTTGGACTACAGTGTACTTCACCAGATCTATGAAATGCTAATAAGTTGAATATATATATATATATATTTGAATATATGCCCCATATATTTCACTGAATCCACTTTAAATTGGATTTTCTCTTTATTAAACTTCTTGGAGGCGTGGGTTCGTATCCCACTGCTGACACCATGTGATGTCTCTGAGAAAACCCTGGACCTCGGCAATGAGGAAACAACGCTGCCAAAACAGTCCTTACTAAACTGCAGCCATTGTTTATTAAAGAATCATACACAGCGACGACATCCCCCCGAGGAGGGAGGAAAACACTAAATGAATGAATGGGAGGGGAACAGATTACAACTAAAATACCTGTATCCCAGCTAATAGGATTCAGGTGTACACAATGAGATTCCACACTTAAAGACACATACATCACACCAAGTGTGGCTTACTCACTCAAAAAAAAAAAATTGGTGGCCAAGGTTACAGGGACGAATCCCTTTAACAACCTATTCAATCTCTTCCCCCTTACTTATTTATTTTTAAATACTGATGATTCCTTTGCAGTGTTGCCTGGATGGCTTTAGGATTAGACAAATTCACGGCGGATAAGGCTTTCAGTGGCTACTAGCCTTGACGACTGTGCTTAGAATCAGAACGAGCCACGATCAGGAGAATACTGTTTCAAAAAGCAGACGCTAAACAAAAGCCAAACCCTTAAGTTGTCCACCAAATGCAGTCCTCCGTAGGAGCACTGCTCCTGAAATCTTTGGCGCTGTGCCCCGAAAGAGTGCATTGGTGGTCAGGTTAAACAGCCGGGTCCTTGATGCAGAAAGTGGAGGCTGCCTTCCTCTGCCCCTCTAGGTTTCTGCCGTTCCCTTTCTCTGTAGAGGATGCTGCATTCTTCTCAAGTTCACAGTAAGGTGCAGTAAAGGCAGAGGGCCCTATCCATTTCCTTGCCAATTTGTGACTCTAGGGCAAAGGTAAAGCGACCTAGAAGAGGAAATTGCTGAGCAGTCTGGCTTTATAGCTTTTGGGTTAAGTTTCATTGGGGAGAATTGGCTGAAGCTTCCGTGGAATGCTGCCCTGTAACTTGGGCTGGGTCAAAAGACATGCACACTTGTTGTCAGTTCATCAGAAAAGGAGAATTTGAAATATCTGTGGCCTGCCAAGAAGCCATTCTCTCCACCGCCCCCCCCCCACCTTACACTCATACCATTTGAGTTAAGCCGCATCATTGACATGCCTCTAGTTAAAGGGTCGGAGGACTGGGTGGGTCCGCAGCCAGCTGGACTATACCACCGCTACCTGTAATACTTGATTTCTCTCTCTCTCTCTCTCTCTCTCTCTCTCTCTCCCTGATGCAATTGGAAATAAGTGCTTCACGTGTTCTTCCAGTGTCCATGTCAGGAGTGTCTTAAAAAAAATAAAATCTAAAAGCCTATTGCTGTGACTGGTAAGAGCAGACTTGGAAGGAGGGTCTGCAGTGTTGGCAAATAATCGTGGCCTCCCAGCGACAGCATCAGCAAACGCAACACTTACCGTAATTCCCTGCCCTGGGCATGAATGCCAACCCTTCGTTTGTGCAGGGGTGTGTGTGATCTTGGGGTTTCCATTTGGGGCGAGAGCTGAAGCTGCTTGCTCCCTGCCGGCAGGATCTATAGGGAAAGTAGCTCAGGGACAGAGCACCTGCGCTCCACGCAGGCAGCCCCAAGTTCAATCCCTGGTCTCTCCAGGTCGGGCTGAGAATGTCCCCTGCCTGAAATGTGGAGAACTGCTGTCAGTCAGTGCAGACAGTGCTGAGCTAGATGGACCAGTGGTCTGTATAAGGCATCTTCCTGTGTTCCCAGTCATCCTTTCCCCTGTCTGCACAGCTGTATCCTGGATTCTCTCTCCTCACCCCTCTAAAGCAGAGTTTCCCAAACTCGGGTCTGCAGCTGTTTCTGGACTACAATTCCCATCATCCCTGACCACTGGTTCTGCTAGTGTGATGGCTTGGGAGTCAGACTCAGATGCTGAACCTGAGGGATCCCAGCCTGCACAGGATTCCCCGCCTCCAGAACCAGCTGAGCCGGGGCCAGGGCTTGAGCCTGAAGGATCCCCACCTGTGCTGGATCCCCAGGTGCAGGCATCAGCAGAGTCTGCTCTGGCTCCTGATGGGAGGGAGGACCCATTGCCTGCAGGTGCTCCACTCCCAGCCTCTTCAGAGGAAGCTGAGGCGGCCCCTGGGTCCAGTAACCCACCAGCCTCTCCTGAGCTGCAGAGGCTCAGGACAGAGAGGCGAAGAGAGCTAAGTGCTTACAGGAGGAGTGCTCGCCTCCAGGCCCGGAGGAGAGGCGAGTCTCCAGAGGATCGGGGCCGCCCTAAGCATAGGGCCAGATAAAAGCCAGCCAGCCCCAGCCCAAGTTGCGTGAGCAACTTAGCTGCAAACGTATGCTTGACCTGCAACCTCGTGCCTGCACCTGCCTTGGACCTTGACCTGCTCCCTGCCTCGCTCCCCGCCAGACTGACCTCCTTTGGACCCCTAGACCCAGGACTGGACTTGGACCTCGCTTCACGGACAAACCCCCGGGGCCAGCACAGCTAGCTAGGGATGATGGGAGTTGTAGTCGAAAAACAGCTGGAGACCCATGGTTGGGAAAATCCTTCCAATAGTACCTTAGAGACCAAATAAGTTCGTTTTTGTTCTTCAGTATCTGTAGAAGTGTGCATGCACACGAAAGCTCATACCAAGAACAAACTTAGTTGTTCTCTAAGGTGCTACTGGAAGAATTTTATTTATTTATTTTGTTTTCACTATGGCAGACCAACACGGCTACCTACCTGTAACTGGGAAAATCCTGTTCTAGAGGGTGATAGGATGCTGGGGACTGGCTCTTGCATAGGTAAACTTTTTGCCCGAAAGGCTATGCAGGGGATGGGGGACGGGGACAAAAAAAAACCCCAAAGCAGGCCAGACCTTCTTAGCTGTTCAACTCTCCTATATTCATCTACCATCCTTAAAGGCTTCACCCAAAAAACTGCCTGGGCGTGCGCCAGTTTGCCGAAACTATGATGTGTGCCGTACTCTACGATGCTGCCAACAGCTTCATCCACCAGCACTTTGTGGAGGTTTCTGTGTGCGAAGAGTTCCTGTCCCTGCCCTTGGAAGACGTCCTGGAGCTGGTCTCGAGGGATGAGCTCAACGTCAAGTTAGAGGAGCAGGTAGGTGACTCCGAGGTCCCAAGGTGAGTCGGTTGCTCATCGCAGGGTTTGCCTCCCACCTTTCCGCGTGAAATCCAGAAGGGCTCGCGACAGCTAGCAGGTTAAATTAAAAGGCAGATTTCAGTACAGCACAAGCGTAAAGAAAACCAGCAGCATAGTTGCAAAGCGGTAACAAGGAAGGGGGCAAGAAAAACTACCCAGGCACAGGCCGAAAGCCTCCCAACGACAAAAAGTATTTAAGAGACAGCAGGAAGCAGTGAAAGTGACACCCTTCCCTTGAGAGCTGCAATAGAAAAGGTTTGTCTTATTTCCACTGACAGTAACTTCAGACGACCACCCTGCCAGCTTCCTAGGTCCAAGTGCAAAGACCCTTCTTCTGCGGGAAGAAGAGGCCGGGTCATCTTGGTGGCCAACCAAATATCGCTTGGTGGCTCCCTCTGCGGTGTGGCCTCCCAGGCATCAGTTGCCCTGCACCACCGTCAGATAAAATGCCACCCTACGCCGCTTTTCATTTATTTCGCTCTTTGACATGGTGCTTTTCATGACCGCAGGCTGACCTTAGCGCTGCAAATCTTGAAGGAGAGTAAGTTGAGTGATCCTTCTGCCCGTAAATCATGGGCTCAACCGCTGATCTCCGCGCTAAGGCAGCTGAGAATTATTTGTGTCTCAAGAGTGGGCTTGTCGGAGGGCTATCCTAGCGAGGACAGACGTTTTTATCGGGGTAGATTATCGGGGGGAAGTGGGTGCGGCAGCCACAAAGGAAGTGCCTAGATAAGTTGTTGATGTAGGTGGAGGAATTCAGAGTGGTTGTGGAAGCCCAGGGGCAAGTTAACCCTGGGGGTTAGCTTCCCAGTCTTCCCCTGCTTCCATGTAGAAGAGAAGAAAAAGAATTTGGATTTGATATCCAGCTTTATCACTACCCTAAGGAGTCTCAAAGCGGCTCACACTCTCCTTTTCCTTCCTCCCCCCACAACAAACACTTGTGGGGCTGAGAGACTTCACTGGCTCCCTAGAGAACTTCTGCTATGGGGCAGCTCTAGAAATTAAGTCGGCAAATAAATATAGGGAAAGCAAAATCTCACTTAAGGACCTTCAATGTTTTCATTGAAGCTTGACTTTGTTTTATTCTGGACTGTTGTATCTGATGTCTTATTTCTATTTTAATGTGTTGTAAACCGCTTTGTGATATTCTCTTTAAAACCTAAAGCAGCATAGAAATGAAATTAACAAGAAGAGTAAACCCCACAACTTGGGGGGGTGGGGTGGAGGATAGTGCCTTGACTGACCATTGTGGCAACCGTAACCAAGGTTTAAGGTGCCATTTAGCAATTAGCCTATATATCCCAATTTCTAACACCGAACTCGAGGGCTTGGAATGATGTGCTCCAAAAACCTGTATCTTTAATGATATACATCGAGAGCCAGTGTGGTGTAGTGGTTAAGAGCGGTAGACTCGTAATCTGGGGAACCGGGTTTCGCGTCTCCGCTCCTCCACATGCAGCTGCTGGGTGACCTTGGGCTAGTCACACTTCTCTGAAGTCTCTCAGCCCCACTCACCTCACAGAGTGTTTGTTGTGGGGGAGGAAGGGAAAGGAGAATGTTAGCCGCTTTGAGACTCCTTCGGGTAGTGATAAAGCGGAATATCAAATCCAAACTCCTCTTCTTCTACTGACCTTCCAAGTAAGGTCTTCACTAAGATGAACTCCCAGGAATTTAAAGGAAGAGACTCTCTCCACACAGCCCCCCCCCCGATATACAACAGGGCTAGCTCCCCTCTCTTCCTCCAAAAGTCCAACACCATCTCCTTTGTCATGCCAATGTTTAGGTGCAGATTGTTCTCTGAGCACCATGTGGTTACCTTTTGAACCTCCCCCCATACGCAGATTTGTCTCCACCTGCAATTAAACCCATTATGGTGGTGTCACCAGAAAACTTAATAATTGCAGTAGACGGGTCAGATGAAATGCATTCATATGCATACATAAAACAGGGCACCATAACCTGGAAACATCCTGGGCAGCCCTTTTTGATATCTTCCGCTCCGCTTCCAACAGGTCTTCGAAGCCGCTCTGGCCTGGGTGAGGTACGACCGCGAGCACCGAGAGCCCTTCTTGCCGGAGCTCCTCTCCAAAATCCGCCTGCCTCTTTGCCGACCCCAGTTCCTTGCGGACCGCGTGCAGCAGGACGACCTTGTCCGCTGCTGCCACAAGTGCAGGTGGGTATGCAAGGGCTGAGCTGCCTGCAGCAGTTCCTGGAGGGGAATCACAATGAGGAAGCACATAGGACAGTGGCAGGCCCAGAGCCCCAAACTCGGAATCCCCTTTCCACCATGCAGGCAAAAGAGAGAGGGAGTTTTCTTCCAGGTGACCTGGCCAGTGCAGATTGCGGAAGTAAACACAATGTGCTTCTCTCTCTTGTGTCTCCTCTGTCCCTTAAGCTCAGGGCAGGCAATGGGCTGTGTGAGTTTTGTGTCATCCAGTGTCTTGGTCCGTGTTCACCATTCAGACATGCAGGTGGTGGAATTCTGGGATGCACTGCTGCAGACATTCCCTGAGAGAGAATTCTTCTGCACATAATAAGTCCACTGCATGCAGGAATTTGGAGGCAGAGTTAATGTGTGGCTGGTTGTTTGCCCACTTGTAGGGTAGATCTACACACAGGAAAAAAAAACCCTCTATAAAAAGTCAGAAATTAAATCGTTATAACAAAAAGAAAAAAAACGCTATGGAAAATCGCATAGAAATTTTCTTTGCTCTCCAGCGCCACCTGGTGTTGCATGTTTATAAAGCATTCGAAATACTCTTTTTTTGTTTTTTTTTTATATAAGATTTTATTATTTTCTAATAAAGCAAGACAAAAACACTAAACATTAAAACAACATAACAACATCAACAACATAATAAAAGCAAAACATAATACAAACATAATAAAACATAACATACAAAATACAAACCTCTAACATCTTTATCTATTATTTCTTGTTTTTTTAACTTCCTTGGGGACTTCCCCCATTCCCTCCACTGCCTTTCTAATTATATATATTATTTAGGTAGCTGTATTTCTTTTCCCATTCTCTTTGATCAAAAAAGAACTAAATAAAACTTGATATTTCTTACTTCGTATGTCACATCTTAAATATCATATCTTAAACTTCTTTATCCTAAGATAAAACACATTTAAAAAATTTCTTCTATTCAATGCTTTCAACTTAGATCTGCTAAAGCCATTGCTTCTACATTACTCTGCACAAATAATTCATACATTCAATTTAACACATTTCACTAAATACTCCTTAAATTTCTTCCAGTCCTGCGTCACCTTCTCCTCCCTCTGGTCTCGGATTCTCGCGGTCAGTTCTGCGAGTTCCATATATTCCATCAACTTCATTTGCCATTCTTCCACTGTTGGTAGCTCTTCACCTTTCCAGTTCCTTGCCAATAAAATTCTCGCTGCTGTAGTGGCATACATAAAAAATACTCTATCCTGACTGGGAATTTCTTCATTGGTCATGCTCAGGAGAAATGCCTCTGGTTTCTTAACATAGGTAATTTTCATTACCTTCTTAAGTTCATTATAAATCTTATCCCAGAAGGCACTTACCCCTGGGCACAACCACCACATATGATAAAAGGTACCTTGTGCAGCTTTACATTTCCAACACACATCTGACATTTTAGAATTCATCTTTGCTAACTTAACTGGTGTCAGATACCATCTATATATCATTTTCATTATGTTTTCTCTTAAACTATTACAAGCAGTAAAATTGATACCTTTCTGCCACAATCTCTCCCAGTCATTCATCATAATATTATGTCCAACATCTTTCGCCCAGTCAATCATTGCCGATTTAACCAGTTCGTCTTTCGTATGCCACTCTAGCAACAAATTATACATCTTGGAAAGGTTTTTAGAGTTTGATTCGATCAGTTCTGTCTCCAGTTTAGATTTTTCCATTTGAAAACCAATCTTTTTATCTAATTTAAATAGTTCATTCACTTGGTGATACTGCAGCCAGTCGGTGACTCTATCTTTAACTTGCTCATAACTTTTCAACTTAATTACGTCACCTTCCTGCTGCAGTATGTCCATATATCTCAACCAACTTGTAGACATATTCGGTCTCTTATAAGCCTTGGCCTCCACTGGTGAAATCCATCTAGGAGTCTTTCTCTCCAATAAGTCTTTATACCTTGTCCAAACCTGAAACAAAGCTTTCCTAACTATATGATTTTTAAAAGTTTTATGGACTTTAACTTTGTCATACCATAGGTATGCATGCCATCCAAACGCATTGTCATGTCCTTCCAAGTCCAACACATCTGTATTCTCTAGTTTAAACCAGTCTTTTAACCAACAAAAGGCCGCTGCTTCAAAATAAATCCTCAGCTCTGGCAGGGCAAATCCCCCTCTTTCTTTAGAGTCTGTCAAAATCTTAAATTTAATTCTGGGTTTCTTGCCCTGCCATATAAACTTCGATAGGTCCTTTTGCCATATCTTGAAAACAATCCATTTTGTCCAAAATTGGTATGGCTTGGAATAAAAACAGCATCCTTGGTAGAACATTCATTTTGATCGCCGCTATTCTTCCCATTAACGACAATTTCAATCTTGTCCAAATTTCTAGATCTTTCTTGATCTCAGTCCACAACTTTTCATAATTGTCTTTGTACAGGTTTAAATTTTTAGCTGTGAGATTGACTCCTAGATATTTTACATTTTTTACAAAATTAAGTCCAGTGCCTTCTTGCGAAATACTCTTTTTTTGACCAATGTAGCTGAGTCCTCAGTTTGAAGTGGCCCAGTCCAGAATTACACTGCACCGCCCTCATTCTGCAGACTGTGGAGCAGCTCTGACAAAGCGTTATGTACAAATGAAAATGGAGTCGCCTGAAGGGAAGGAACATGGCAGCGGCTGCCCAACTTCGGGAGTTCTGAGTTGTAGGTCTCATTCACACTTGCATTCATAGCATAGGTGCTAAGTTCCTGACTTGCAGCAGAACTTAGGTTTTTCTTGTTAAATGATTTTTATTAATTTTCCATTACAAAAATCCAATATGCCCCATATTATATTAATACCAAATAGCAATACCAATTCAAATAAATACCAGTTACATAGCCAAATATAAATTTTGTCTGGCTTCCAACGTGCTGTACTTCAAGGTTTGATTCCTTTTAATTCTGCCTTCAGACTATTGCTCAAACCAAATACAATCCACTCTTGATAAAATCCCTTGTACCACAGCTACAATAATTAACTTCAGTTCGCATTAACACATATAATTATTTGTAAATTCGCAAGTGAAGTTCTCCTTTCTTCTTCCTGTATGAGGTTTTAATTTCCATCAGTTGTCCCTTTAATTCTTCATCAAATATTATGTCCATATTCCCGTATTTTTCGCTCCATAAGACGCACCTTTTTTCCTCCTAAAAAGTAAGGGGAAATATCTGTGCGTCTTATGGAGCGAATGGTGGTCCCTGGAGCTGAATTGCCCAGGGGCCAAAAGAGGATCATGCTTTTTATTTTACAAAGAGAAAAGGGGGTGTTGAAAGGACCCCGCTCAGCAGCTGATCAGCAAGAGATTGGGAGAGAGATAAGAGTCCCCGGCTCCCTTTCAGCCCCGCCCTCCTTTGTTGAATGTGCTGCAGAGGGAGGTTGTTTGTTTCCCCAGCGACATGTGACTGGCTGATTAGATTATCTGTCTGGAAACTGTAGAAAAGGCTCCCTTTCCTTTAGAAGCTGCAGAAATGTGAGTTGAACCCCATAAAAACGGGGCTTTTCCTCTTTGCTTTTCCCCCTTTGCAAAAGGAGCTTTGCTTTTCCCCCTTTGCAAAAAAAGCTGCAAAACTTTTAGCTGATCCTCAAAAAAACAGGGCTTTTAGAGGAGGAAAACCAGAAAAATATTTTTTTCCCTTGTTTCCTCCTAAAAACGAGGTGCGCCCTATGGAGCGAAAAATACGGTAGTTATTCCTGATCTCCTTGTGCCTTATGGCTTAGTTGACTCAAAGTTACTCTGGAGAGATCTCTCTTCGTTCTCAACTCTTCTGATTGCGGCTGTCAAATTCCACTTTCGATTTCAAGCAGGGAGCCACCCAGCGTCCTGCCAAAGCCCTGGCAGGCCTCCAAATTCTCCCCTCCATGTCCAATCGAAACAATTAATTATAATTATTCGTAGAAGAATGATCTGGTGTCCCACCAAAGCCCCGGCAAGTCTTCAAAGTCCGGTCCCTCCTCTCCTCCATCGGGGGAAAGTAAGAAATTAACTCTGCAGAGGCTCCAAGTCTTCTTTTTTACAATTATGCCAAACGTTAATATTTTCTTCACACAGTCCCATTTATCATTATAATCGATATCTATACTCCCATCTCGTTTCTTCTTCACTTCATTTTTTGGCATTTGCAGGGTTTGCTGAGTCATTTATGTAACAAAAGATTTATAATGAAGAGATTGGCTCCCCCCCCCAACACATACCGGTACCATATTGTTGCTCAAATGAAATCATCTTTCCAAATAAAATCTGAACTGTTTCAGTTCAGCAGTCCTCAGTCTTGTCCCATCATTACCAGCACGCGCCTGTGCATTAATCCTAATTAATATCTTAATGAATTGAAAAACCTCTGCTCTTAATGGTGGCATTGGAGGGTTACCGAGAGGCGAAGTGCTTTTTGCATCCAGCATCTCCACGCCTCTCACACAGTGCCTGATTTACATATAAGCTAAACAGGCTATAGCTTAGGGCCCCACTCTCTTGGGACCCCCCAAAAAAATCAAAGAAAAAAAACCTAGATGCACATTTCCAAAATATAAGATAAAAAAGAAATAAAATAAAACCTACACACAGCAACAGTGTTTTGTGTTGTGTAGGCTCCTATGATGTAAGTCATGGGCCCCGCCTGCTAGCCTGCTCCCTAAAATATCACTGGTTTGCTCATTTCTATATATAGGGTGCCTACATTCTGCATGGACTGGTTGCAAGGCAACATGTGCAAATAAATTACCATATAGCATATATTCAACACAAAAAACAGTGACAATTTGTTGTTGACAAAGGACAGCTGGACATAGAAAGGGCCCCATTACCTTCAGTAGCTTAGGGCCTCATCAAACCAAAATCCGGCCCTGCCCTCACATCCATGTCGGAGCGAAAGCCATGTACCGAGATGATCCACAAAGGAAACTCACTCCCCCCTGGGCCCTGGGGGGAGTTTATTAAAGATAATTGCCCTCTATCATCTTTGTTTATTGCTTCGCCAATGGTCTCCACAATCGTGGGAGCTGTGTCATTAAGGAAACCGGAAACCGGATGTCTGCAGCAGTACTTATGAACTGCCACCATTGAAAGGCTTTGAAAGGGGACACAAAAGCCCTGGCCTGTGTTTGAGATGTAGCGTCTATTTTGACAAGTCACCACTTAACTTTGCAGCCAATCAGGTGATAAGCATGCATAAGTGAGCAAGACTTTGCCTGACATCCAGTGAGAGAACGTTTTGTTTAAACGGGTACCCTGCATGCAAGGAAGCACATTAGGCCCTATTAATTACATGCACTGTTAATTTGTGTAATAGGCTACATTTCAGCCACGCAAATACTTGAGGTTAATATGCACTCGTTCGCTGTCCCCAGTCCAGGCAAGCCAAAGGCACTGTCCATTTTCAAGCATATCTTTTAGCTAGGCAGGATAATTGGAGTTGTTGCTAGGGAGAAGGTGTGGCCTGGGAGGGTCGCCTGTGCCGAGTAAGGGGGCTAATTTCACCCTCCAAGATTGGGGTTTCCCACTCCTGATTTTGCACTTCCAGTCAGCAAAGCATTCTGCTTAGGTAGGTCATTGCCATGCGCATTTTACTTAAGCTGCTCTGAGGTGCAGGCTGTCCATAAATGTATGTGAAACATGCGTAATGGATGCTAAATTTCTGGTCTTGAACTGAACCCAAATATTGTGGAAATAGGGTTGGATTTCTTGGAATGTCATAAAAAGGAAATTGGGAATTTAGAATTGAATGAACTTGTCACTTTTAGGAAGAATATCAGTTATTAAGATGAACGTATTGCCAAAAATGCTGTTTATATTCCAATCAATCCCGATAATAAGCAATATGGGATGTTTTGAAGATTGGCAAAAGGATATTTCAGAATTTATCTGGCAGGGTAAGAAGCCGAGAATAAAATACAAATTATTAACAGATACTAAAGATAGAGGAGGCTTCTCACTGCCTGATTTGAAATTATATTATGAAGCCTCTTGCATTTGTTGGATTTGGGAATGGATAAAATTTTAAAAAATACAGATCAGATTTGGAAGGCCATGATAATAGATTTGGATGGCATGCATACTTATGGTACGAAAAGGCAAGAGTACATCAAAGTTTCCGAAACCACATTATATGGAAAGCGATCTTTACAGTCTGGGAGAAGTATAAAGGATTATTGGAACAAAAAACACCATGGTGGCTCTACCCACTAGAAGCAATTTCAGGGAAGACACTAAATATGGACACTGAATGGGCTATGTACAGAGAATTATTAATTGAATTAGAAAACCAATTAAAATTGAAAGAATTTAACGAAGTTAGGGAGAAAGTAACAGATTGGTTACAATTCAGGTAGGTAGCCGTGTTGGTCTGATGCAGTCAACATAAATTTTAAAATTGTCCAGTAGCACCTTAGAGACGAACTAAGTTTGTTCTTGGTATGAGCTTTCGTGTGCATGCACACTTCTTCAGATAAAGCTCATACCAAAAACAAACTTAGTTGGTCTCTAAGGTGCTACTGGAAGGATTTTTTTATTTTGTTTAGTTTTTTATTTATACTTTTAAAATTTACGCATTTCATTAGTTTTACAATCAATTTAACATTTCAAAATTCGGCTTCCTTCCCCCTCTTTCTGCGGTTCCTTAAATTTATTTACTTAATATCTTCTGCGTATCCAAATTCATTTAACTTACTTATGTAGTTATCTACTGTAAATATATACTCTTATAAAACTGCAGGTTATTACAGTAATCCTGCTAATGTTTTTATCTGTTTGCAATTTATCTGTAAATATTCAATAAACCATTTCCATTCTTTTATAAAAAGTTTGCGCCATTTCTGCTTATTCCATAAGTTTTTGTATCCGTTCTTCCTTTCCTGGGACTTCTGCTTCTTTGCACTTTGGGGGCAAGTAACATTCTTGCTGCTGTAAATAAATTTTATACAATGTAGGTAGTTCTGTCCCTATAATTCCCAAAAGAAAAGCTTCTGGTTTGTTTGTTTTTAAATAAAAGTTATTTTGAACGTCTTTTTCAATTCATTATACAGTGGTACCTCGTATTCCGTAACTTCCAGGTTACGGAATCTTCGGGTTACGGCCGCGGCAAACCCGGAATTGGTTTTGCCGCTCGCATGTGTGCGCAAAAGCACTCTGTGCATGTGCAGAAGCGCTCTGCAGTGCTGTTGCGCGTGCGCAGAAACGGTCCTCCGGTTACGAAATTTTCGGGATACGGCCAGGCCTCCGGAACAGATCCCGTTCGTAACCGGAGGTACCACTGTATATCATTTCCCATTTTGATTTCAGGGACCTCGTGGATGAAGCAAAGGATTACCACCTCATGCCAGAGCGACGGCCGCACCTCCCGTCTTTCAAAACCCGCCCCCGTTGCTGCACCTCCATCGCAGGCCTGATCTATGCCGTGGGAGGCCTCAACTCAGCAGGTATCTTTCAACTCTGTTGCTTGTCAGGGATGTACAGGTGAAACTCGAAAAATTAGAATATCGTGGAACGGTTCATTTCTTTCAGTAATTCAACTTAAAAGGTGAAACTAATATATGAGATAGACTCATGACATGCAAAGCAAGAGATATGTCAAGCCTTTATTTGTTATAATTGTGATGATTATGGCGTACAGCTGATGAGAACCCCAAATTAACAATCTCAACTTTGGGGTTTTCATCAGCTGTACGCCATAATCATCACAATTATAACAAGCAAAGGCTTGACATATCTCGCTTTGCATGTCATGAGTCTATCTCATATATTAAACTCCAGTAGCTAATGAAAACAATTGCTTACATAAATGGACTTTTCCACGATATTATAATTTTTCGAGTTTCACCTGTACGCCTAGGAAGCACCGTGGAATTGTAGAATTGGAAGGGACCCCGAGAGTCATCTAGGCCAGTGTTTTTCAACCTTTTTTGGGCAAAGGCACACTTGTTTCATGAAAAAAATCACGAGGCACACCACCATTAGAAAATGTTAAAAAATTTAACTCTGTGCCTATATTGACTATATATAAAGTAATTTTTCAATTTTTCCCACGGCACACCAGGCAACATCTCGCGGCACACTAGTGTGCCACGGAACAGTGGTTGAAAAACACTGATCTAGGCCAACCCCCTGCGATGCAGGAATCTCAGCTGAAGCGTCCATGAGACAGTCAGAAAGTTCTTCCCGATGTTTAGTCGGAATCTCCTTTCCTGTAACTTGAAGCCATTGGTTCGAGTCCTGCCCTCCGGAGCAGGAGAAAACCAGCTTGCTCCACCTTCCCTGTGACAGCTTTTTAGCTATTTGAAGATGGCTCTCCAAAGTAGCCTCTTCGGACCCTGTTTTATGCTGGCTTGTCATGAATCCCTGCCAAGGGACACTGGGAATTGTCGTTTGGTGTGGATGCCGCAGTGCCCAGATGCACCGAAATAAAGTCCTGTGCTGCCAAGGGGGATTAAGAGCAATGCCTGAACCCATGGTATATCTGGGTTGGTCACCTGGTGATTTGAGTGTCACAATCCTGTTCTGGTCCAAAAAGTGGATATGTTTGCATTGGCTTCCCTGATCTCCCTAGGTCGGGCATGGCCAAACTCGGCCCTCCAGCTGTTTTGGGACTACAACTCCCATCATCCCTAGCTAACAGGACCAGTGGTCAGGGATGATGGGAATTGTAGTCCCAAAACAGCTGGAGGGCCAAGTTTGGCCATGCCTGCCCTAGGTGAAAAGTGGAGTGAAGTTCATCCAGCTCACCCTCCCTTTAAAAAAAAAAAATGTATGCCCAAAGCAAGTCACAGGATATAAATCGTGTGTGGAACAAAGCAGAGTTGGATCAAGACCAGTGGATTCCAAGCCGTGGATTCTCAGCAGTGCAAGAGTTGTTGTTTGGGGCCCTTACCCCTTGCTGCTTGCTCGGTGACAAGCCTCGTAAACCCTGGCAAATACGTCATCCCGTGGTATCCTGCAAGGATCGTTTGGGATTCTAGCTGGGACACGCAGTAGCAGCTGCACAGAGGAAGGCGATCCCGGCAGCCATTCACCATAAAGTATGAAAGAGGCCTGCCCATTCCCCCTGACAGTGGTTTATCACACGGATAGTCTGAATCACTAGAATTAGGTGCAATAAATGCGAAGCTGAGTACCGCATTTTCCCATGAATAACACGACCCCTATTTTTTTCTAACCCCCAAATTAAGAAATTTAAGTTTTTTAGCTTTGGGGGAGGGCGGGGGAAGTCCCTTCCACCAATCGCTCACCCGACTCCCCGCCACTGCCGATCGCTTGCCACAGCCACTGCCGACCGCACACCTCGCCGCAGCCGCCAATTGTCTGCCCGCTTGACGCCACCAACAGCCCACTTGCCGGAGCCACCAATCACCTGCCCAATTGCTGCAGCCGCAGCCAATCGCCAGCAGGCCTTGCCGCAGCCGCCAATCACCCGCCCAATCGCAGCTGCCAATCTCCTGCTTGCTGTTTCCATTAATCGCACGTCCCCTCTCTGCATTCACTATCCATGCATAAGACAACACCCAATTTTTGCCTAATTCTTTTTAGCAAAAAGCATCGTCTTATACACAGAAAAATACAGCAGTTGCCTCCTAGATTGTAACCAAGGTGGATTTGATTTAAATCAAATCGATTTAAATCACTTGTCAGTAAGAATTGATTTAAATCATTTTTTTACAGAAAGACTCATTCTTGCTGATATAATCTTAATATTTACAACCAGATGAAGGTTTCATTTTTGGAATAATAAATTTCAGAGTAGTTTTTACAGTTATATCAAAAATTACTGATTTGGTTATACTATTAGAAATAGACAGATAATTATGAAATTATTGTTTATATTTGGACAACTTTTCTGCTGTACTTTATTGGAAGGAGAAAAATAATCATTTCCTTAATAACAATTTAAACATTTATTTAACTAAAACAATAACATCATAGCATATGTATCCATGTTTGTTAACTGATGTGGTTAAACGGTTTAAAAAAAAACAAACCAGACTGAGTTTTAGCACACATGAAAAACTTTAAATACCGTACTTTCGCTCCATAGGGCGCACCGGACCATAGGACGCACCTCATTTTTAGAGGAGGAAACAAGGGGAAAAATATTTTTCTGGTTTTCCTCCTCTAAAAGCCCTGTTTGGTCCACCATTCGCTCCATAAGACGCACAGATATTTCCCCTTACTTTTTAGGAGGAAAAAAGTGTGTCTTATGGAGCGAAAAATACGGCAAATCCTTATTTCCTGATGAATAGCCTTTGGATTATAATGTAACTTAAACAGAAAGCTATATTTAGAAAGGTTTTTCCTCCAAAAGCATTTTATTTTAAAAATCCGATTTAAATAAAAAAATCCGATTAATACATCCATCAACCCTTATTTACACTGTTGAATTTATCTTAACGCTGCCATCGTTTTCAGGTGTGCACAATTTCCCACCATATATTCAATAAACATTTTCCAGTCTTCTCCAAACGTATGTTCTTCTTGTTCTCTAATTCTATACGTTAAATCTGCAAGCTGCGCAAATTCCGTCAGTTTAAGTTTCCATTCTTCTTTGGTTGGGACCTCACTCGTTTTCTGTTTGGGGGCTAACAAAACGCTGGCCGCAGCAGTGGCATACACAAACAACCTTTTTTTGACACCTGGGAATTTTATTCTGAATTCTCCCCAACAGAGAGGAACCTGGGGAATTTTTTTTGGGGGGGGGGAAGTACTTTTAAACATTTTTTTCCCAGTCCATTATAGATTATTTCCCAATACTCTTTTACCCTTTTACAAGTCCAGTGATGACCACTTTTTAAAACATGAGCAGCAAATTTCTATGCAGGCGACTCCCTGAACGTGGTGGAAGTCTTCGACCCCATTGCCAACCACTGGGAGAAGTGCCAGCCAATGACGACGGCTCGCAGCCGGGTGGGCGTCGCCGTGCTGAACGGGCTCTTGTACGCCATTGGTGGATACGACGGGCAGCTGAGGCTCAGCACCGTGGAAGTTTACAACCCAGAGACAGATTCCTGGTCCAAAGTGGGAAGCATGAACAGCAAACGGAGGTGAGTGAGGATGGCAGGTGCTCACAGGTGGGAGGGAGGAAACGTTTCGGTCAGGGGTCAGCAACCTTTTCCAGCCGTGGGCCGGTCCACCGTCCCTCAGACCATGTGGTGGGCCAGACTATATTGGGGGGGGGGAAATGAACAAATTCCTATGCCCCACAAATAACCCAGAGATGCATTTTAAATAAAAGCACACATTCTACTCATGTAAAAACACCAGGCAGGCCCCACAAATAACCCAGAGATGCATTTTAAATAAAAGGACACATTCTACTCATGTAAAAACACCAGGCAGGCCCCACAAATAACCCAGAGATGCATTTTAAATAAAAGGACACATTCTACTCATGTAAAAACACCAGGCAGGCCCCACAAATAACCCAGAGATGCATTTTAAATAAAAGGACACATTCTACTCATGTAAAAACACCAGGCAGGCCCCACAAATAACCCAGAGATGCATTTTAAATAAAAGGACACATTCTACTCATGTAAAAACATGCTGATTTCTGGACCGTCCGCGGGCTGGATTTAGAAGGTGATTGGGCCGGATCTGGTCCCCAGGCCTTAGTTTGCCTACCCAAGGAATAAGACATCCCAATCGGAGAAATGTTGGAGTGTATGCACTATCCCCTCCTGTTTTCCCCAGCAATAGACATTCGGAGGCACCAGGGCTCTGAATGTGGATAATGCCCATATTCATTATCCTACCCCTGGTTTAGGTCTCCACAAGATGAAATCGGAAACCACCGTTTTTCAACAAAGGGGTTCGTTTTAGATCAGGGATGGGGATCCTGTGGCTCTCCGGGTGCTGCTGGACTGCAGCTCCCATCATCCCTGACCTTTGGCCACATTTGCCAGGGATGATGGGAGTTGGGATCCAGCCACATCCTCAGGTTCTCCGCACCTGTTTTAGATGCTAGAGGCAGGGCCATGATATAGACAGGAGAGTGTCTATTCCTCGTCCTGGCAAGAGAGAAGATGAGTTACGGGATCTTTAAAAAAAATAGTTTTTGAGTTGTGTGTCCTTGTTTCTCAATGTGATCCTTTTACATGGTTTTGTATGTTTAGTGGTATTTGATGCATTGTGACTTGCCGTTGTTTTTATTGATTATTGTTTAGTAATTCTTTATTGCAATTGTTAAATAGTTATTATTTGCTGATGCATAATTTTACTGTTTACCATTATATTCTAATGGATTACGGTGGAACCTTCGCTCCCAAACGCCTTGGGAGCCGAACATTCCAGCTCCCGAACAATAAAAAACCAGAAGTGATTGTTCCGGTTTTCAAATGTTCTTTGGATGCCGAACGTCCGTCATGGCTTTCGATTGGCTGCAGGCAGCTGCTGGGCTACCGATTGGCTCCTGCAGCCAATCGGAAGCCATGCCTTGGTTCCCAAACTGTTTTGGGGGTCAAACGGACTCCCAGAACGGATTAAGTTCAGGAACCAAGGTTCCACTGTATTGAACATTGCTTTATTTGATATAAGTTGTTGATTTGAAAGTTACATTTTTATTATGACTTTTTTGTATCTGATCAGGTTGTTATTAGGCGTGTGATCTTTGCTCTCTATTTTGTTTTTTTGTTTTTGTTCAGCTTGTAAACCTTGTGTGTAGCAATAGAGAAAGGCAATATACAAATTAAAACAAATGAAACAAAACAAAAATCTCTGGTACTCTAAAGTGAGCCTCACCTTTTGCAAACATACAGGTGAAACTCGAAAAATTAGAATATCGTGGAAAAGTCCATTTATGTAAGCAATTGTTTTCATTAGCTACTGGAGTTTAATATATGAGATAGACTCATGACATGCAAAGCGAGATATGTCAAGCCTTTGCTTGTTATAATTGTGATGATTATGGCATGCAGCTGATGAAAACCCCAAAGTTGAGATTGTTAATTTGGGGTTCTCATCAGCTGTACGCCATAATCATCACAATTATAACAAATAAAGGCTTGACATATCTCGCTTTGCATGTCATGAGTCTATCTCATATATTAGTTTCACCTTTTAAGTTGAATTACTGAAAGAAATGAACCTTTCCACAATATTCTAATTTTTCGAGTTTCACCTGTATGTGCGCACACCTTCCTTTATCTGTGTTAGGAAAATGCTCTGCGTGAATGTCAAGCTGGATTCATTAGTTTAAATTGGAGCCCTCGAGACTCCAGTTCCCATCAGCCCCAGCCAGCACGTCTAGTGGTCAGGGGTGATGGTAGTTGGGAGTTGGGAGCAGAGCAATGTCTCGAGGGTCACAGCTTCCCCCTCCCCTGGTCTAACCGGTACTAAGTCCAGGGAGGCAGGCACTGTCCTTCAGCCAGCCAGGCGGAAGTTCCGGTGGGTTCGGAAGAGGTGAAAAGGAAGGCCTCCGGTGTTTCGTCATTCCCACAAGCTCACCAGACAGACCAAAGGGTTCAGAACGAGAAATCAGAAGAAACTGGGCCATAGGGATTAGACCAGGGAGAAGTGGAACCAACCTGTACGGAAAGCTTGTTGCCGAAAGCAGTCTAACACCTGGCCTTTGTTTCAGTGCCATGGGGACAGTCGTGTTGGACGGGCAGATCTACGTCTGTGGTGGATATGACGGCACCTCGTCCCTCAACTCCGTGGAGGCCTATTCACCTGAGACGGACAAGTGAGTACATAATATAATAACAATAATTTTTTATTTATACCCCACCCATCTGGCTGGGTTTCCCCAGCTACTCTGGGCGGCTCCCAACAGAATATTAAAAACACGATAAAACATCAAACATTAAAAACTTCCCTAAACAGGGCTGCCTTCAGATGTCTTCTAAAAGTCAGATAGTTGTTTATTTCCTTGACATCTGATGGGAGGGCGTTCCACAGGGCGGGCGCCACCACCGAGAAGGCCCTCTGCCTGGTTCCCTGTAGCTTCACTTCTCACAGGGAGGGAACCGCCAGAAGGCCCTCGGCGCTGGACCTCAGTGTCCAGGCTGAACGATGGGGGTGGAGATGCTCCTTCAGGTATACTGGACTGAGGCCGTTTAGGGCTTTAAAGATCAGTACCAACACTTTGAATTGTGCTCAGAAACGTAATGGGAGCCAATGTAGGTCTTTCAGGACTGGTGTTATAGGGGCGGGGTTCAATCACGTACAGGCAAATTCAGGTTGCACAGTCATGAAGTGGCCAATTCAATGGCTATAAACACATAAGAACAGAAACGCAACACAGCACAGAAGTAACACGGAGGAGAGAAAGTGTGAGGCCTTGCTGACTCTTCTTACCTCGAACAAGAGATTTAAAGCAATTTCTTCGGCCCTCCAGCTGCTTTGGAACTACAACTCCCATCATCCCTAGCTGACAGGACCAGTGGTCATGGATGATGGGAACTGTAGTCTCAAAACATCTGGAGGGCCGAGTTTGCCCATGCCTGCTGTAACATCACTTCTTGCATGGAGGGAACCGCCAGAAGGCCCTCAGAGCTGGACCTCCGGGTCCGGGCTGAACGGTGGGGGTGGAGATGCTCCTTCAGGTATACTGTGGAGTATATGTCTGGACATCTCCCTGCCGCTAGCGTCCCAGTTGCAAGGTGTGCTTTGAATCCTTCACCTTAAACTTGGCTGCCGCTCAGTTCCTTTCATTTTCTGTCCTCTTGGAAAGGTGGATGGTGGTGACCCCGATGAGTTCGAACCGCAGTGCAGCTGGCGTTACCGTATTTGAAGGCAGGATATTTGTATCTGGCGGGCACGACGGGCTGCAGATCTTCAACAGCGTGAGTTTTTTTTGCTCGCCGCACCTCTTACCTTTTTTCCCATTACGCTGTTTCTTTCCTGCCTTCCTTGAACATCCTTGCTTTCCACCCTTCAGACAGCCCTGTCAGGTAGGCTGTTCAGGGCAGTAACTTGATCCCACAACTTCGATACTGAAACACAACGCATTAGGCTCCAGGGCACGGGTCGGCAAACTAAGGCCCGGGGAGCTGGATCCGGCCCCATTGCCTTCTGGATCCAGCCCATGGACAGTCTGGGAATCGCCGCGTGGATCGGCGTGGGGATTCTGATCATTCGGGCTGCACCATTCCCCCCCCCACACACACACACCAGCGGCAGCGCCTCCTCCTGGCTTCTCCCTGCCCTGTGGAAGAAGGGAGCTGGGCTTTGTTGAAAATAAGGATTTGTTGACTTCCAAAATGTTCGAAAACCAAAGCGCGGCTTCTGATTGGCTGCAGGAAGCTCCTGCAACCAGTCAGAAGCCGCGGAAGCCCCGTTGGAAATTTGGTTTCCAAAAATAGTTCGCAAACCGAAACAGTCACTTCTGGGATTGCGATGTTCGGGAGCAAAAACGTTCGGGAACTAAGGTGTTCGACTTCCAAGGTACAGCTGTACCTTCCTCGGTGGGTTGTGCAAACTACTACTCTGAACAATACTTTTCAAAGGGTGGACTAGGGCGCACTGGGGATGGGTTTGTGAAACCAAGGGGGCAGTTTTCGGTCCTCCCAAAAAAAAGTTTGGGAAGGTGGCAGCAGGTGGTCCTGTGGGGTTTGGGCTCGCTTGCTCTCCTGACTCCCTCACCCTCCCTTCCAGAGAGCCAGTTTGGTGTAGTGGTTAAGAGCGGTAGACTCGTAATCTGGTGAACCGGGTTTGCGTCTCCGCTCCTCCACATGCAGCTGCTGGGTGACCTTGGGCTAGTCACACTTCTCTGAAGTCTCTCAGCCCCACTCACCTCACAGAGTGTTTGTTGTGGGGGAGGAAGGGAAAGGAGAATGTGAGCCGCTTTGAGACTCCTTCGGGTAGCGATAAAGCGGGATATCAAATCCAAACTCTTCTTCTTCTTCCAGGTGGAGTACTACAACCACCACATGGCCTCGTGGCACAACGTCTCCAGCATGCTCAACAAGCGCTGCCGTCACGGGGCCGCCTCCCTGGGCAGCAAGATGTTCGTCTGCGGCGGCTACGACGGCTCCGGCTTCCTGAGCATCGCCGAAGTGTACAACTCCATGGCGGACCAGTGGTACCTGATCGTCTCCATGAACACCCGGCGCAGCCGCGTCTCCCTCGTGGCGAACTGTGGCCGCCTCTACGCCGTGGGGGGATACGACGGACAGTCCAACCTGAGCTCCGTAGAAATGTACGACCCGGAAACCAACCGCTGGACGTTCATGGCCCCCATGGTGTGCCACGAGGGAGGGGTTGGGGTGGGGTGCATACCGCTCCTGACTATCTGAGCGGAGGGTGGGAGGAGGCACGGGCCTGCGCCACCTGCAAGCCAGGACTTCCGGAGCCAGGGGCCCCGCCTCGAAGGGGTGATCTGCGGAGAGACTCGACTTCTACCGGGCGAGGTACATCGGTTCCAGGTGCTTGGGCCATCGTCTTTTGGGAAGCGCACAAACAAGCCCCATGGACCAGAGCCCCGTGGGCGTTGAGCGGGGTCCCACAGTGTCACGAGAGTTTGGAGATTTCAGCCCGTGTGAATGAAGCCTCACTCGCCTCTTTCTCCTGGGCTCTGCCAAGCTCCCAGCTGCTTTATGCCGGTTTCCTTCCGTGCCTCCGCTGATGCTGCCTTGATCCCCTTGTGATTGTGTCGTGGGTGTAAGTCTGCTTAGGTCAGGTGGGCTTTCCCGGGAAGTAATGAGATGCTTCTGTCGTTGTGCCCCTTGAAAGCTGGAAAGGGAGCTCCCTTCTCTTCTAGGGCGAGAACAGTGTATTGGCCAGGAAGACACCCACGTCTTTTATTTCGAGGTCAACACAAGAGGTGCAATTACCCCCTCTCCCCCAAAGAAAAATGAAGTCATTTTCTGCAGAGAAACACGGTTCAGGAAGAGTCTGCCGCTTCCTACACCTGGCCACTAGGTGGCACACATGCACATGCAAAGCTCTGTTTGATGGGTTAGTCTCCATTTGCTCCAAAGGGAAAGATAGCTCCCCTCTTGCGTTCTAGCTGCGTGCAGAAAGCAAGAAAAGGCCCTTGTGTATTCAGAAACGGAAAGGTAGGGCCACAGCGCAAGGAAGGCTTCGCAGCCTTTTGCCACCGACCCACAGCCGAGGAGAATGCCATGCCGTTACAGGCTCTGTGGAGCTTTTGGGATGAGGCTTGCGTCCCTGGAGTTCCTGGAGGGTTGTACTTTTGCATGCCAGAGCCTGTTGGCCGTGGGAACCATTCAGGCACAAAGCGTTAAGAGGGAGCTTGTAGCATAAGGGGGCCCAATCCTGTCTCTGAAGAACTCCGAAACAGCAAATCAGGCTGTGCGTCGTCCGAACAGCAGTAGTTGCCTTGGCATCGTCAACACATCCATGCAGTTTCCTGGAAACTAGATGTTTGGGCTGGGCACCGCCATTCCCACAAAGTTGTCCCTGCGCTGCTTGCGGTGACCGTTCACATCAAATCAAAATTCTCATCCCCAGATCTGAGATTTTTGTTTAGACAGGAAATGCCCTTCCACTTAGGGCTATCTTCGGAGACACACAAACCTTAAGCCAAAAGCGCATCTGATTTCTGATGGGGAGGAAATGTGACCACGTCCTTTTGTTCTTGGGGGGTTTTGAGCTCTCAGATGGTGGCAGTTTTTGCCTTGCACGCTGTCGGGAGTCTGTTTTGATAGCTGCTGTATGAGCGAGGGGCTAAAAGGCCAGGGAGAAACCTGTGAGTAAGGATAAGTGTACACAACCAATTCTTACAGGAGCAGCATTTCCTCTTGGTGGTCCTTCCTCACCCCCCCCCCAACCACCTTTAAAATTCTCAGCTGTTTATCAGCACAGAGGCTACTTGTTTTTCAGAGCAACACCTTCCTTACTCAAAATCTAGCTTCTGCTCTGTCCTCCATCTATGCTAAGCACTAACAGGTTGCCAAAATTCAAGCTGGAAAAAGCTGCGTGTCTTCCCTCTCTCTCTCTCTCTCCACCTTTCAAGGAACTGGCACCATCAAAGCCAAATCGAGGTAATGTCGAGTGCGTGTGTATGCGTGCGTGTGTGTGTGTGTTTTCAAAACCACTGTAGTTTAACACAGTGGCAATGAGTCAGCTCTGCTGTTCCCCCTCCATCATTCTTCTGTCTGAACATTACACCACTCCAGTTTTGCACAAAGATCGAAAGGCCAGTTGGATCCTCTGAACCCTCCCTCCTTCTTCCCCCCCTTAAGTTAAATGGGCTGTGCCCCCATCCGTAGGTAGCTTTTAAATACCTGTTAGAGCTCCTTCCATTTAAAAACGACTCCTGCCACCGACACTCCCGTTGGGGCAAAAGAGATTCCGACACCCGACCTTGAAACGAGACGTTTTCACACGAGTGGCTCAGAGGAACTTAACTCAGTTGCAAGACTCGCGAGTTGAAAATTGCAGAGGGAGGTTGTCGGGAGCGAGTGTTGAATTACGTAGCCTGGGTGCGCTTGGGATTTCCGTAGCCTGTGATTTTCTGCATGCCCTTCATCCACGAACAGTGTTGTGAATTTCCATAACCGCCAGGAGAAAACCGATTTTGGGCAGAAACTCGAAACGACGGCGAGAGCCCTGGATCGAGAAGGGGCTTCTGAGCCTACCGGCAAGCCTTTCCGTATAAACGTAACAAGGCCATCCACTTGTGTCAATGTGAAATCATGTACTAAAAAAAAAAAGTGTTGTCCGTTCTTGTGGTGGTTGATGAAATCCGAGGCAGAGTGAAGGTTAGGTGACGATACCTCTGCTCTCCCTAGTCCAAATATATTTAACTTGAAAGAAACTTTATTTCTCGGCTGCTTGGTCGTTCTTTCCTAGTTTGTGAATTTGGCTTGCCTTCGGCGTGTTTTTGCCTGTGCCAGTTTGCTGAAATCATTCACACAGGTTCAGAAGTCTGCGTAGAATTACACGTCACACTCGTTTTTCCATAACTCCAGATAAATGAACGTTCCGGGCCATAGTATGTACATTCTGATCTAAGTGTGGAAGTTCCTCTGCATGGCACAGCATTTTCACCTCCTGGCCCAAACTAGGCTTCGTCACTGCCCTTTTCCATCAATAGGAGTATAGCATCTAGATCAAGGGAAGTAATAGTACCACTGTATTCTGCTCTGGTCAGACCTCACCTGGAATACTGTGTCCAGTTCTGGGCACCACAGTTCAAGAAGGATACTGACAAGCTGGAACGTGTCCAGAGGAGGGCAACCAAAATGGTCCAAGGCCTGGAAACGATGCCTTATGAGGAACGGCTTAGGGAGCTGGGTATGTTTAGCCTGGAGAAGAGAAGGTTAAGGGGTGATATGATAGCCATGTTCAAATATATAAAAGGATGTCATATAGAGGAGGGAGAAAGGTTGTTTTCTGCTGCTCCAGAGAAGCGGACACGGGGCAATGGATTCAAACTACAAGAAAGAAGATTCCACCTAAACATTAGGAAGAACTTCCTGACAGTGAGAGCTGTTGGACAGTGGAATTTGCTGCCAAGGAGTGTGGTGGAGTCTCCTTCTTTGGAGGTCTTTAAGCGGAGGCTTGACAGCCATCTGTCAGGAATGCTTTGATGGTGTTTCCTGCTTGGCAGGGGGTTGGACTGGATGGCCCTTGGGGTCTCTTCCAACTCTAGGATTCTATGTCCCCACCACCACCACCTTGTCCAGTGACTCCCATTCCTGTTTTGAGCGTTCACTCCCAAGTGTGGGGTCCTCACTTCCCATACTGAGTACCGGTAGCAGTCTTTGTACTCTTTAAGAGAAGATCTCAAGGTGCTGCTTCTCTGCGGTGGGCCATATCTCAGATGGGGTCCGTCAACCTGGGAAGGTATCCCATCTAGGAGAAGGAAAACTCATCCTAAACCTCCGCTGCTTTGCAAGATATCTCCGCGAGAAGAAAAGGCTCCACAAATCCAGAGTGGAGTCCCTAAGGCTGTTGGATGGCACCTTGTACACCTCCTTCCATCAACTCCTGCAGCCAAGCTGGTGCCAAATATCTTTCTCTGTTTTCCTTTGGTCCACATCAAGATGGCCAAGAGGGGGGTCTTGTCTGGGCAACCCAGGACCTCCATAAACACGGTCGGGGCTTGTACCGCGGGGGAAGTCACTTCCGTGCTGCTAACGCAGCGGTTTGACTTCACCACCGGAGGCACACTCCGTTGTCTCTCGAGCAAACGTATGCCAACAATATATAAACACGTATTAAGGATCTCTGCACAAATTTGAGGTGGATTATGTGCATATGTGGATTTCAAAATTACGAACCGTTTCTTCACTCATAGGTAGCGCCGACCTTTTTAAGCTTCAAGACAACCAAAACTTGCTGCAGCATACAAATTAATCTTTGTCATTTCTGCAGGCTTGAAGCAATTACAAACTCGAACCAAATCAGCCCACCCATTAGCAATGGTTCTCAGGCTTGTTTTTCTAGGGGTCTTGCTGGACCACTTGATACTTTTCTGCCGGTTGTAGCAATTGTAATTTCCTGTGCTACGTGCTGTTTGGTTTTTAATTGCTTTTTAAATTTTGCACCTTTTATTTGCATTCCACAGAATTCAGATTGTAATACAATAAAATACAACGTGGTGAATAAAGAGCAGTAGAGATCAAACTAAAAACCAATGTGCATGACTGATTTGGCATGCTGAGGACCAGCTGAACAAAACTTGGAGACCACGGGGTGGTATGTAGACCACAGTTTGGGAATCCTTGCATTGGTGGAGCAGCCACTCCACTCCTGCAGAAGGACCTCCCCTTCTGCAGTCCTATGCACATGTCCTGAAATAGACATAAAGGATTGGGGAATTCACTGGAGCAGATTTCTAGGGGGTTGAGTGCAAGAGAAAGGTGAAAATAATAATAATAATAATAATAATAATAATAATAATAATAATAATAATTTATACCCCGCCCATCTGGCTGGGTTTCCCCAGCCACTCTGGGCAGCTTCCAACAGAATATTAAAAACACAATAAAACATCAAACATTAAAAACTTCCCTAAACAGGGCTGCCTTCAGATGTCTTCTAAAAGTCAGATAGTTGTTTATTTCCTTGACATCTGATGGGAGGGCGTTCCACAGGGGGGCGCCACCACCGAGAAGGCCCTCTGCTTGGTTCCCTGTAACTCACTTCTCGCAGGGATGGAACCACCAGAAGGCCCTCGGAGCCGGACCTCAGTGTCTGGGCTGAACGATGGAGACGCTCCTTCAGGTATACTGGGCCGAGGCCGTTTCGGGCTTTAAAGGTCAGCACCGACACTTTGAATTTTGCTTGGAAATGTACTGGGAGCCAATGTGGGTCTTTCAGGACCGGTGTTAGATGGTCTCGGCGGCCGCTCCCAGTCTAGCTGGCATTCTGGGTTAGTTGTAGTTTCCGGGTCACCTTCAAAGGTAGCCCCACATAGAGCGCATTGCAGTAGTCCAAGCAGGAGATAACTAGAGCATGCACCACTCTGGCGAGACAGTCCGCGGGCAAGTAGGGTCTCAGCCTGCATACCAGATGGAGGTGAAATCTGCTCACAAACTGCTAGATATTATCCAGGAGGTGGACAACCGGAGTCCAAACTGAAAAATGGTTGGGTTTTTCCTCCCTAGGAATACTTACATTGTAGGAAGGGAGCAAAATTTGAGGCAGAGCAAAGGGTTGAGTTGTCGGGCTCCTGTTTTCCAAGCCCTGTGGCTCCTGGCAACCATCCCACAGCGGCTTTTGGCAGGCATGTGCCCAAAAAGCCGATCTGCTGGTCGTTGTGAAGGTACGTTCATGATGTTCTCTGGTACCAAAACCAAACCACCCACTTCCAGGCTCTCACACTCTCCAGGCAACTGTGTTCAGCAGGGATCGGACTGAATAGGGCTTTTAAGAACAGAGGGACTTCGGGAGGAATCACAATTGGGGGGAGATGTATTTCTTGTCTAACGGAGCCTCTGACATTGCTTCTTAATAAAGAAGCCCATGACCTTGTAATTTGATTGATGTGTCCTCTGTGGTGGTTACAGGTTTAGGGACCTGATACCTTTACATCAGGCATCCCCAAACTTCGGCCCTCCAGATATTTTGGACTACAATTCCCATCATCCCTGACCACTGGTCCTGTTAGCTAGGGATCATGGGAGTTGTAGGCGAAAACATCTGGAGGGCCGCAGTTTGGGGATGCCTGCTTTACATCAACCACAGTACATAGAATCATAGAATTATAGAGTTGGAAGGGACCCCAAGGATCATCTAGTCGAGCCCCCCAGAAATCTTTTTTGCCAACGTGGGACTCGAACCCACAACCCTGAGGTCCATTGAGTGCATTGAAGTGCTTGATGCTGAAGCAGGGAAACTTGAGTGGGGGAATAAAATCTGCTCAGAGCCCGGGTGGGGAAACCAACCAGGTGAGCCAAGGGTTCAAGCGATGGAATAGGCATGTTGACTTTTTTCTTCAAAAAAAAGTCTCCCAAGGGAAGCCCCAAAAGCAGGAATGCATCCCCAATCTCTGCTGGAAGAAGATTTCCACAGCAAGGAACCATCGACATTAAGCACCTTGACTTCTAAGCCAGAACCAGTTTGGCTTCCTGGAAATAAACGCACGGGAACTATTTTGTTAAAATGTCTTTGCCAGCAGTTCTGTGTCGAGCTAGCGGCACATGTTTGTGATGGATTAGTGCCAGACAATGTCCTTTACAAAGAAAAGGAGGGCAGGTCTTGCCTTGAGAGGCTTGCAGTATAGAAAACAGAGGGAAGGGAGCCTCTGCTTTGCATGCAGAATATCTGGAGGTGTAGCCGGGAGCAGGTCAGCAATAACTCACACGGTGTCAGAGAAATTAACTCTCAAAGAATCAGGACAGCTCAGGGGCACAGCAACTCTTCCCAGCAGATCTTGCCCCTATGAGGCAGTTGGGGGGGGGGGGAGAGACTGAAGGTGGGCCTTTGGCCTGATCCAGCTCTCAGGCTCTCCTTATGTTCCCATGCACAGTCCCAGTCCAGGGCAGCTACTCTTTGCTAGTTGTTTTCCTTTTAAAAAAAATACAGAAAAAGGCTACGCAGGCAGAAATCACACAGGCAATGTCAGCCTCTAGTTTGGCCCTAAGTTCTCTTGAAAAGAAACATGGCTCTTTAAATTGGTGTGTCTTCTCTCCACCCGCCCCCCCCATGGTGAATAAAAACAAGTGTGCCAAGGGGGCAGGCAGCAAACCAACCGGTGTGGCTTAATTATTTTCTTTCACGTTTTATTTAATGGCAGAGAGGAAATACCGCGTGTTTTCTCTCCTTGCATGAACTCTGCGGACTTTGATCTTGTGTGTTTCAGCAATGAGGTCTGTTTGCTTTTGTAAGAAGAGGCCTTGTAATTTTGCCCAGGCTTTCCCAAAGAGAGGAGCGCAGATACTCCTTTGATGCTGACCTCCCTATTTTGGAATTTGTCCTGCAGAAGAATGGAAGAACAGGGCCTTCAGCTTTATCAGAGAGACCTCGATGCATCCATTCACGTTTCCTAAACGTCTTTTGTATGCGGGTGGTGCTGTGGATTAAACCACAGAGCCTAGGGCTTGCTGATCAGAAGGTTGGCGGTTCGAATCCCCACGATGGGGTGAGCTCCCGTTGCTCTGGTCCCTGCTCCTGCCAACCTAGCAGTTCAAAAGCACGTCAAAGTGCAAGTAGATAAATAGGTACCGCTCCGGCGGGAAGGTAAACGGCGTTTCCGTGCACTGCTCTGGTTCTCCAGAAGCGGCTTTGTCATGCTGGCCACATGACCCAGAAGCTGTACGCTGGCTCCCTCGGCCAGTAAAGCGAGATGAGCGCCGCAACCCCAGAGTCATCCACGACTGCACCTAATGGCCAGGGGTCCCTTTACCTTTACCTTTAAATGTCTTTTCTCCTGTAAGTTTTTCACAGAATCACAGACTTGTAGAGTCGGAAGGGACAGGAAGAATCATCGAGTCCCACCCCCTGCAATGCAGGAATCTTCCATCCAATGTGGGGGTCAAACCCACAACCCTGAGATTAAGAGTCTCATGTTCTGTGGAGCTATTCCTATCTCAACATAAATATTACAGTGCACTCGTAACTCTCTGGGAATTTCCAGGAACCCCCAGGGGGCTCACATAAAAATCAGTTTCGCTTCTGACAAAGTCGCCGGAGGCTTGCTGGCATCTGAAATATTTTTTGTGTGTTTACAGATATACCCATTGTGGATAACCCAGGGTCTGGTGGGGGGTCCTGAATCGGTCAGGGGTTCGGAAATTCCCATGGTCACCAAAAGCCGTTGAAAGAAACTTAAAGACGAACTTCTCCTTGTCTTTGGAGACAGACGAATGCCAACAAATTGAGGACAGATGAAGATATAGTACTAAACAGTCCAACAGACATCTCCAAGTTAAAAACAATGTATGCATTTATATGCAGACCATCTGAATAGATGCGTTTTTGTACACTGTAGATCAGGGGTAGGCAACCTAAGGCCCATGGGCCGGATGCGGCCCAATCGCCTTCTCAATCTGGCCCGCGGGCAGTCTGGGAATCAGCGTGTTTTTACATGAGTAGAATGTGTCCTTTTATTTAAAATGCATCTCTGGGTTATTTGTGGGGCCTGCCTGGTGTTTTTACATGAGTAGAATGTGTGCTTTTATTTAAAATGCATCTCTGGGTTATTTGTGGGGCATAGGAATTCGTTCATTTTTTTCACCAAAATATAGTCTGGCCCACCACATGGTCTGAGGGATGGTAGACCGGCCCACGGCTGAAAAAGGTTGCTGACCCCTGCTGTAGATGGCTGGAAAACTGGATTGCAAAATTCGGAAAAATGCATATTTCAAGGGAACAGCTGTGTTCTGGTTCAAATATTGTTTTGTTTAAAAAAAAATGCAGATTAGGCAGATTTGCCTATAAATGAACCAAGAAAAAAACACACCAAGAACTCTGGCCAATAAAGTTTCAATAGTGGGAATAGTCCCTACTCGCAAATCAATACGTAGTAAATTATGACAAAAAGTAATCCATTCAAATGCATATATTCAAACAGAGATTAGAAACTCAAACAGAGATTACAAACTCAAACTCACAGGGATATGTACAACACAATAATCTGTCACAGTATTGGAAATGAGAGTCTTTGAATAGAGGCATGTTCATGTTAGTCCACAGTCAGGTTTGATATGAAGATCTTAGTTTCAATCATAGGGCATGTTCATGTTAGTCCACAGTCAGGTTTGATATGAAGATCTTAGTTTCAATCATTGAGCATGAGTCAGAAGTCAATTATGGATCAGAAACCAGGACAGGGCCCTGTTTTCATGTATTGACCTTCATCAGCTAAGTTTGAAGGTGTCGTATAAATCTGAAGAAATCATATAAGTTTATCCTGTTATTTTCTACGTTTTTCAGAGATAACTAAGATCGACGTGTATCTTGAGCTTTTCTGCTTTTTCACACACTTAGTTGTTATCTCTGAAAACGTCCTTAAGCGGTGCCCTATATCCCACGGGTGGCGCTGTGGGTTAAACCACAGAGCCTAGGACTTGCTGATCAGAAGGTCGGCGGTTCAAATCCCCGCGACGGGGTGAGCTCCCGTTGCTCGGTCCCTGCTCCTGCCCACCTAGCAGTTCGAAAGCACGTCAAAGTGCAAGTAGATAAATAGGTACCGCTCTGGCGGGAAGGTAAACGGCGTTTCCGTGCGCTGCTCTGGTTCGCCAGAAGCGGCTTTGTCATGCTGGCCACATGACCCGGAAGCTGTACGCCGGCTCCCTCGGCCAGTAAAGCGAGATGAGCGCCGCAACCCCAGAGTCGGGCACAACTGGACCTAACGGTCAGGGGTCCCTTTACCTTTACCTTTATATCTTCATTAATTTTTGGATACCATGTTTATCCAGCTGCATAAAGATTCCTTGCCAAGGAATTGGCTCGAAGAGCAGAAGGAAGCTCTCTCCATGCTTTGCCTTGTATCTGCTCCTATAGAAACCGAAAGCCTTGCATGTTATCCTAACTTAGCAATGCACATTCCCAAGTGGATTCACTGTTGTTTTTAGGAGGGTGTGGGTGGCTGGAGTTTTCTGCCAAATTGATTGAGCAAGTTCGCGTCCTCCCGCAGTTTGGTTTTTTGATCTGGGGCTTCTGTCTCTGTCCCGAGAATAGAGAGTGGGGCAGCAGGATTATCTTGCTCAGGCAGGGAAGAGGATCGGCTATGGAGCTCCTCCTGGTAGGGGCAATATTGGGGTCCCTCGGAGTCTCCGCAGCGACACTCCCGGGCTCAGAATCCCCCCCGGCGCTGCTCCCCCGAAACATAGCCAGGATGGCGGTCGAAGAATACAACCAGGAATCAGGCGGGCAAGCCGTCTTCAGGCTGTGGAAGATCAGGAGCACACGCAAAACAGTAAGTGTGGCAGGGCCTCGATTCCCTGAAATGTTCTCCTGTTTAGGGATGGGCAGGTCTGTCACTTTCAATTTCTTTCCAATCGCATGTTCAGTGCCCCAGATGAAAATTTAGCACTTTTCTTATATGCACATTTCCTCTGTTTCTCATTCTTCCATTCTTAAATTCGGTTATCCATTTTTGCAATAATAATAATAATAATAATAATAATAATAATAATAAGTCCTGAAATTTCATCATCACTTTAGTGCAAATCTCTCCCAATAAAGCATATTTTTTTTAATTGGCAGTTTTGAGTAACGTGCACCTTTTTGCAAAGCAATTGCCTGTCATTTACAACACAAAGTGCAAGGACAACATGCAAGCTTGCCTTTCTAAAGAACTTTTGACATGGAATTTTTGATTTTTGATCAAAAAAAAAAATTGAGATCTCAGGATTCCAGCAAGGGAAAAACTGGGGTGGAGGGTAGGACTCTAAATTTGTCTTTGCGCTATAAGAACTTGTAGACTTTGGCTGCTGCGGGAAAAAGTAACATGTTAAACAGTGTGTTTCCAGAGGGATGGAGGGTCGAAAAAGCTTTTATCTCATCTGGTGGGTTTTTGTTTCCTATGCTCCACATCACCATCCATGTCAGCTCAGGGAATATGGATGCCTTTTTTATTTTGGTGTGTCACGATTTCTTTCTCTTATCACTTACTGTTCACTTGCTGCTACTACACTTTGGGTTGTTAGTAATGGTCATTGTGGTCATTATAGAATGCTGAGAATCAGAGAGCTGGAAGGGACCCCAACGGTCATCTAGTCCAACCCCCTGTGATGCAGGAACTCCTGATTATGTTGCAAGAAAAAAAATGTTTAAAAAGGAATAGGAGTTCGTGGGGAAGGGCTGGAGTGGGGGTTGAGGAGGGGAACCAAAAAGCTAATTCACATTAATGGTTTCAAATGCACAGGGAAGGGGCAGTGAACTAACTCCATTTTAAGCCTCTAATCCGAACATACCTTTAAATTGAAACATATTTTCTAATCCTATGAGGTCATGATAAATCTGTTAAGTGTTTGCATCACCGCATATCTTTTTCCTGCCTTCACTCTTAAACAGCCCCCGTTAAAACTCTCTGTAACTCCATATGAAGAGCAGCAACTGAATTCCCGTTAACGCTTTGTTTATGCTGCTTTTATCAAAAAATGCAACCATTTCCCTGGCGCTCCAGTGACTCACTGGCTCGCTCATTCCCCGTTGCCAAAAAACGTACTGGGAGATTCTGGAGGAAGACTGCCTGGGGCCCAGCTGAGGGAAGAAGTCCTTTTCTTGTTCATCTTACGCATTGACGAGAAAATGCTTCTGAACTTTTCCTGCATCCTTCCAAAAAGGTAGATTGCAAGCTCCTTGAAGGCAGAGACCTGCCTCTCTGTCAGGAGCGAGCCAGCAATAAATCACACACAGTGAGTGGAGTTAACTCCTTATTGGAAGAAACAGGATCTGCTCAGGAGTGCCGGGGCTAATGAGCACAGCAAATCTTCATCGGTAGGTCTTGCCCCTACGAGGCAGTTGTGGTCTCAAACAGGCCGTGGGGGGCGGGGCGCCAAAGTCTCTGCCAAAAAACCCTTTCCTCTGCCTTTCCACTGCTTCCTAAGTCTTCTCCTTTCCTGGGTCTTTTGCAAGCAATCTGAGACTATGCCGGCATGCTTGTCTTTGCATCTTCCTTCATCGTACCTCTCCTGGTTCTGGGAGGCCAGAGAGGCGGGGAGTTTGTCGCAGCAGGACAGAGAGACACGCTTGCTTCTTCATCAGCCAGACTCCTCTTCTGCCTCAGCTTTTGGGCCATTCCATTGTCACGGGTGGCACACTTGGACCATGTTTTTTGGTATTCACGCATATGTAACAATGTAAATACACTATATATTCTGGCGTATAAGACTACTTTTTAATCCAGGGAAATCTTCTCAAAAGTCGGGGGTCGTCTTATACGCCAGGTGGAGAATCTGCAGTCGAGTATATCTCAAACTCTATATTTTAACTGGAAAAGTTGGGGGTCGTCTTATACGCCTAGTCGTCTTATACGCCGGAAAATACAGTACATAAAAATTAACAACCAAAATTTAAACTACTATGTTCTTAATAAGATACTGAACATTTTACTAATTTTTTATTATTTTTATAGATATTTTTGACAATTTTATTAAATGTTAAAGTATTGTCACGGGTGGGACAAAAAAAGGACATGGAGCTTGAGATAAGTTTGATTTATGGAAAAACTCTGTGAGTTGGGAGGTGAATCAATGATAAACTCAGCATATCTGTTTAAATCAATGTTTATTGGTTACAACTATGCAATCAGAAATTAAGTTTAAGGAAATTTAACGATACAAAATTAAGGGGGAAATGCTGTCACGGGTGGGACAATCATCAGAAAACTTTTAACCTGAACACTTCTGTGAAGACTACGTGGGTGGACTTTTGAAAAGAAGGTCCATAAAATAAACTTCTTTTGTCTTTAGCTTTTAAAAAAATGGTTGGACTGCACGTTTGGAATCTTCCTCACCAAAGCCCAGCGCTCATCTAGCACTGAACCCCGCCACCTCTTCAGCTTTCTACATCTCCTCTCCCCACCCCTCTCCTCCTTCTCCCTCCGACCCCTCATCATCGCCGCACCGCCACTCCCCGGGCTCTGAGCCTTCTTCCCTTGGGGGTCCCCCAGCTGGTTCCTCTCACCCAGGGGTGCCAACTTGAATAAAATATTGGGGGGGGGTCCAGGTAAGCCTCACCCTGCATAATCAGTCACATGACATGGCATGCACACACTCCTTGAATGGCAATGCCCATCAACTTTGGGGGGAGCCCAGCCCCCTCAAATATTTTATTGGGGGCCCCCAGTTCTGGTGGAACGCTCTGTCACAAGAGACTAGGGCCCTACAAGATTTGACTTCTTTCCGCAGGGCCCGCAAGACGGAGCTGTTCCGTCAGACTTTTGGTCCGGGCCCAGTCTGACCCCCATCTATCTTTCTATGGGACCCTGTACGTAAGTGGCCCCCTTGGCTATTTCTATCGGCCCATATGGGACCAGCACGGGTGGCTGGGCCTGGTGAACTTTTAATTCCTTGCCCCTACTATTAACGATTTGTGGGTTCCCACTAAATTTTATTTTGATTTTAAATGTGATTCGAATTGTATTTTAAGCTAATCGTTTGATTTTGTGTTTTTAATGTATTATACAGGTGAAACTCGAAAAATTAGAATATCGTGGAAAGGTTCATTTCTTTCAGTAATTCAACTTAAAAGGTGAAACTAATATATGAGATAGACTCATGACATGCAAAGCGAGATATGTCAAGCCTTTATTTGTTATAATTGTGATGATTATGGCGTACAGCTGATGAGAACCCCAAATTAACAATTTCAACTTTGGGGTTTTCATCAGCTGTACGCCATAATCATCACAATTATAACAAGCAAAGGCTTGACATATCTCGCTTTGCATGTCATGAGTCTATCTCATATATTAAACTCCAGTAGCTAATGAAAACAATTGCTTACATAAATGGACTTTTCCATATATTCTAATTTTTTGAGTTTCACCTGTATATTTGGTGTTGGCTGCCCTGAGCCCGGTCTCAGCTGGGGAGGGCGGGATATAAATAAAATTTATTATTATTATTATTATTATTATTATTATTATTATTATTATTCTGTTCCATAGAGATTTGACTGGGGGGTTCACTTCAGCATGGACTTCACCATCAAGGAGACCCTCTGTCAGAAAACGGGCAAGTACAGGATTGGAGACTGCAAATACAAACCAAATGGGGTGAGTGACAGGGTTGGGCTCTGGTCGTAATACCTGAATCATGTGGTCCTGCCTCCAGATGCTGCTGTTGTTGCTGAACTATAACTCCCACTGTCCCTGGCCATTGGCCACATTTGCTAGGGCTGATGGGAGTTGGAGTCCAACAGCTTCTGTGGGGGTGCACAATGCAGGTCCCCCCCACTGCCGGAGGAAGGTGGGTGCGGGCCGCCCCGGGTGCCATCCCTGAGGGGGGGGTGATATTGCCGCCCTGCCCCCCTGGGATGTTTGCCGTGGGAGGAGCCTCCCTGGGACACTCGCGCCGCCCCCAGGTGCACACCGTGTGCACTGCTCCGGGTGCCGGAGCAGCTAGCTCCGCCTCTGGGTCTCCCTCCTTGGTCTAGAAGCTCAGGCTTAATCCTAAGAATCCTGAGCCAGTGTGGTGTAGTGGTTAAGAGCGGTGGACTTGTAATCTGGTGAACCGGGTTCGCATCCCCGCTCCTCCACATGCAGCTGCTGGGTGACCTTGGGCTAGTCACACTTCTTTGAAGTCTCTCAGCCCCACTCACCTCACAGAGTGTTTGTTGTGGGGGAGGAAGGGAAAGGAGAATGTTAGCCGCTTTGAGACTCCTTCGGGTAGTGATAAAGCGGGATATCAAATCCAAACTCCTCCTCCTCCTCTTCTTCTTCTTCTTCTTCTTCTCCTCCCCAGACCATCAGGGATTGTTCTGCCGAGGTCTCGGTTCATGACTTCATGCAAGATTCACCGCTGACGTCTGTGAATTGCCACCCGTTGCAGGTGAGCTGTTTGCCAGCTGAACTGGGACCATAAATGGGATTACTGGGAGTGCTGGACTAATTTAGGGTTGACATACGTCTGGAATCTTTCTTTCTTTCTTTCTTTCTTTCTTTCTTTCTTTCTTTCTTTCTTTCTTTCTTTCTTTCTCCCTTCATCCAAAGATCTCAGGGTGGTTCACAACAGACAGTACAGACCCTCCAAGTGTCCCTATTTCCCAGGAACAGTCTGGGATTTACAGAAGCCCAGTCCCAGTTTCTGAATTGATCCCAGAATGTCCCGCTTTCCTTTGGACGTCCCTATTTTCCTCGGAGAAATGTTGGAGGGTTTAAACATACGGAATGCTCCAGTTGCATCTCTGTGCTGCCCATTTTGTTTGTTTTTTTTATCGCCGAACAGAAGCGGAAGAAGACCTCCGTTGACTCTCCCTCTCGTTCTTCCGAATCTTTGCAGGCAAACAACCCCAACAGCAGAAACGCCAGACCCCAAGCGATGGAGGCCGCCCAACCCAGAATATTTGTGGAGCAGTACTTCCCATCTTCCTTTTCCACCGCAGCTCTGACAGCCCCCGAAGAGGAGTAGAGGCAACCCCTGCCCTCTTCCGCTGAGCTGAGGGTCCCTCTCGGAGTTGGGGTCTTTCCAAAAGCCCTTTGGTCCCGTGGACATCTATTGTTGATTTTCGTCAGCTGGTAGAATACTACTGTAGACGTGTGGTATCCAAATATTGTTAGTATTCTAGGATGCCACTGAGGTTTTTGTGCGTTTTAAATGTTGCCTATTAGCAACGTACAAACGGACCGCTTATAGACGCAGACTTTCTTTGGATAAATAGAATGATACTTGGAATGACTTTATGCAGAATACACAAGCTTATTGATAAAGGAATTTGTATTGGGATAATACAACTCTACACGTTTGTATACTAATGTGTGGAAATGTATCTGAAATTTTTAATTATTTTTATATTCCTTCACTTTTTCTTTTTCTTTTTACCACTTTTTAATAAATGGAATTCTAATAAAATAGAAAAAAAGATATCATTGATTTCCTGAACTCATTTGGCTGCTAGAATATTACAGTAGACTCGTCGTAGCCAAATGTTATGGGTATTCTAGGATGCCATTGAGAGGTGTGTGTGTTTTAAATGTTTCATTTTTCCATCATCACCATAGAGGGTTTGACAGTCACTTTGATATCATAGACCAGGGTCTCCCCAACTTGAATCTCGTGGATTGTGGCCTTCATAAGCGAGCCTGAAACAGTGGCTGTTTTTCATCTTAGTGCAATAAATACTTTTTACAACTTTGGGTTTCGTTGGTGTCTAGTAACACTGCGTCAACACCTGCAACAGAGCATCAGAAAGGCTCAAATTTTACATTTTAATGTGGTCTCTGGTGGCAGTTCCTGTGATGTTTTGCCACAAATTGCTCATAAATTGCTTTGAGTGTCTATTACAACTCGGTTTACAGGTTATCTGCAATAGTCGCTCATGAAAACCTTCAATAAAAATGCAGTTACAGGTAGGTAGCCGTGTTGGTCTGCCATAGTCAAAACAAAATAAAATAAAAAAATCCTTCCAGTAGCACCTTAGAGACCAACTAAGTTTGTTCTTGGTATGAGCTTTCGTGTGCATCACCTGAAGAAGTGTGCATGCACACGAAAGCTCATACCAAGAACAAACTTAGTTGGTCTCTAAGGTGCTACTGGAAGGAATTTTTTTATTTTTTATTTTGTTTCAGAATTAGTAATAATGAAACACCTTTTGCAACTACCTTGTGGCAAACCATCACCAAACCCGTTGCCAGGATTAGTTAACAGTTAAGCCAAGGGTTATGTGCCTTGCTTAGTCGAAATAAGAAGTAATACCATTGCCCTATTTGTGTGGCGCTGTGGGTTAAACCACAGAGCCAAGGGCTTGCTGATCAGAAGGTCGGCGGTTCGAATCCTAGACGTTGGAAGAGCTCCACAAGTTGCCATCCAGTCCAACTGCTCCTGCCAACCTAGCAGTTCGAAAGCACGTCAAAGTGCAAGTAGATAAATAGGTACCGCTCCGGCGGGAAGGTAAACGGCGTTTCCATGCGCTGCTCTGGTTTGCCAGAAGCGGCTTAGTCATGCTGGCCACATGACCCGGAAGCTGTATGCCGGCTCCCTCGGCCAGTAAAGCGAGATGAGCGCCGCAACCCCAGAGTCGTCCACGACTGGACCTAATGGTCAGGGGTCCCTTTACCTTTTAATGTGTCAATAATGATCCAGGACTGGGTCTGGCAACCATCCAGTATTTCACTGACCTGCTCAATGGCAAAATGCAAACTCAGCCATCCCACATATACTTGCCACAATGGAGTTTATCATCAGCACAATTGAAAATATTCAGTTTTGTTATATCTGACATTCCTTAAGTGACTATATTTTTAGAGCTTGTGAGGCAATATCCTACAACCAGATGGTTGGTGTTCTTGCTGTGAACAGCTTTGTAACTACTATAAATACTTGGACAAATTCCACATGACTAGGGAGGCCGAGTAAAATTGGCCTGGATACCTCAGGTGCACTGGTTATAAAATCAGCAAGTCTGTGGTTAAAATGCACACGGTCAACGGGACCCAAAGACTTATGGCAAGAAAAATCCACATGACAATAAAATGTTGGGTTGCCACTCCAACTAAATTTGGACACACCTGGAATTCTGTGTCCAGTTCTGGGCACCACAATTTAAGAAGGATATTGACAAGCTGGAAGGTGTGCAGAGGAGGGAGACCAAGATGATCAAGGGTCTGGAAACCGAGCCTGATGAGGAACGGTTGAAGGAGTTGAGTATGTTTAGACTGGATAAGAGGAAACTTAGAGGAGATATGAGAGCCATCTTCAAATACCTTAAGGGATGTCACATGGAAGAAGGAACAAGCTTGTTTTGTCCTGCTCCGGAGGGTAGGACTCGAACCAATGGCTTCAAATTACAAGGAAGGAGATTCAGACTCAACGCCAGGAAGATCTTTCTGACAGTGACAGCAGTTCAATATGTGGGATGTAAACACAGAGCAGCCAAACCCAACACTGCTAGAGAGGACATGAAGGTAACTCAGTCCTCCAGGCTTAACTTCCTGTTTACCTGGACTGAGTTACAGGAACCAGAAGTAGGTGTGGTCTTACCTGGGAACAAGAACCCAAAGAAGACTCCCCATTTTGCCTCGTCTTTTGAACTAGCAGGATGCTCTCTCTCAGCCTGCAGCTGAGAGAAGCAGAGGTGAAGCCTGTTCCCATATGGAAGCAGCTTCACCACATGTAAATAGATTTATCTAAACTTATCTGCCTCTTTGAGCCTGTACAGTACTGTGACTCATGGATGAATGTAAGTAAACTCTATTATATCTAATAATCAGTACTTTGTTGTGTCTTTGCTTTTAAGAGGGAACAAGGGGAATATACCAGGAATATATATTTCTTATAGAGGCTTTAGCAAGCCTATGCAACCGTTTTCTGCTGTGTTTTAAAAGGGAATGTAACTCTGCTAAGCTGGGATGATATATATAAAATAATATATACTCATCCACACTCCTAAACATTCCCACACAATAGTGGAACGGAGTTCCTCAGGAGGTTGTGAGTTCCCCCCGACATTTCAGCTTACAAGGGCTGAAAATGGGCTGTGTCTGTGACGTTCTGGACGTATTGCAACCCTATTTTTAAGCAGAGGTTGGATGGCCATCTGCCATGGATGCTTTAGCTGAGATTCCTCCATTCCAAGGAGGCTGGACTAGATGACTTTGGGGGTCCCTTCCAACTCTACGATTCCATGATTTATTTTTATTTTTTTGCAGAAGACAGGCCTGCTCTGGTGAAAATGAGTAACGAGGAGGAACAGCAGGATTCAAACAGCGCAATAATTTATTCTGAACATATTACAAGCAGGTGGGAAATTGAAGGCAGGATATGAAAGGCCTGTCCAGCATTTAGCAGAAGAAACGGATTTGCAGGCAAGCGGCCGGATCCTGCCTTGCGTCAGTCCTAAAGCGGGAAAGTCTTTGTCAGGCTCTGTTAAAACACCCGCAGCAATGATGGCGTCTTCTCCCTTGGGCGGCAATGTCCTCATCTTCTCACCCAACTCATCCACGATACCGCCAACCTCCCGCGTGGCCAATCACAGTGAAACTTCCAGGCAGGTGCTTCTTGAACTTCTTCTTGGCTTTCTTTATGAAATCACGAACCGCACCCCTCCTGGCACGAATCCGCTACAGGGAGAAGAGAAGCAGAGTTTAAAGTGGTACCTTTACTTTACTTTAGTATTTTATTTTACTTTAGTAAAGTGAAATATAAACAACCTCAGATATGCTGATGACACAACCTTGATGGCAGAAAGTGAGGAGGAATTAAAGAACCTTTTAATGAGGGTGAAAGAGGAGAGCGCAAAATATGGTCTGAAGCTCAACATAAAAAAACTAAGATCATGGCCACTGGTCCCATCACCTCCTGGCAAATAGAAGGGGAAGAAATGGAGGCAGTGAGAGATTTTACTTTCTTGGGTTCCATGATCACTGCAGATGGTGACAGCAGTCACGAAATTAGAAGACGCCTGCTTCTTGGGAGAAAAGCAATGACAAACCTAGACAGCATCTTAAAAAGCAGAGACATCACCTTGCCGACAAAGGTCCATATAGTTAAAGCTATGGTTTTCCCAGTAGTGATGTATGGAAGTGAGAGCTGGACCATAAAGAAGGCTGATCGCCGAAGAATTGATGCTTTTGAATTATGGTGCTGGAGGAGACTCTTGAGAGTCCCATGGACTGCAAGAAGATCAAACCTATCCATTCTCAAGGAAATCAGCCCTGAGTGCTCACTGGAAGGACAGATCCTGAAGTTGAGGCTCCAGTACTTTGGCCACCTCATGAGAAGAGAAGACTCCCTGGAAAAGACCCTGATGTTGGGAAAGATGGAGGGCACAAGGAGAAGGGGACGACAGAGGATGAGATGGTTGGACAGTGTTCTCGAAGCGACTAGCATGAGTTTGGCCAAACTGCGGGAGGCAGTGGAAGACAGGAGTGCCTGGTGTGCTCTGGTCCATGGGGTCACGAAGAGTCAGACACAACTAAATGACTAAACAACAACAACAAGGTTTTTCATCCATACGCTAAATTTCCGGTTTTGCGCCTATGGGCACTTAGGAGAGAAAATCAACCGGAAGAAGAAAAGAGTGTTCTATTCCCAGAGGAATGTCTCCCCTTCCCCAGCTTCACTCCTGAGGTAAACTTGCCTTCTTCTGACCCACGGGGTCACAACTGAGATCGACAGGAGCCTGCTGCTGGTTGGAGAATGTCCCGGAACACTCCTTCACTACCTGCGAAAATTCAATTAATTCAATTAATAATAATAATAATAATAATAATAATAATAATAATAATAATAGGACCACAAAATGGCTGTTTAGCTTGCTTTGAGTCCCCATCCGCCTGTCCCTCGTAAGCCAAAGGGCAGCTGCGAACTAAGGACAATCCGGAAAGGAAATCATTGGCAACTGCATTGCAGGGGGTTGGACATGGGGCCATTGCAACGGAGGTGCGGGGATGTGGTTTGCCCCAGATGTCATGCCTGGGGGTGTGTGACAAAATCCTGCTCCCTGGGTGGATCAGCGTGGTGGCGCTCGCACCCCTGGCGGGCGGATATTCGCGATTGGCGCAATCGCTGCCGTGAAAATCCTCCGCCGCAAATACACCCGGTGAGCGGCCTGCCACCCCTCAGCGGGAGGTGCTCGCATCAAACCTAAATCCGACCCTGCCCTGATATTCCTATAGTTTCCAAACAATTAACCCCTGCGTTGCAAACTGGAATCAACGACAATACAGGCAACACGATGGCCAGTCATAGTGACAGCACTACAATTCTTGTTGCATTTTATGCATGACAGTACAACATAAACAAATGTATACACTTGTAAGGTTCTCTTGCGAATCTAAAGCCAAATAAACAAAGGTCTGTGAATCTCAGAAGGTCTGTAGAAGCAATGTGAGTCTTTGAACGAAACAATATAATGGATGCTATCCGGCAGGCCAGGCTATAAAGCTTTGTATCAGTGCTGTCAAGTATCCCGTTTTCCCCGGGAATCTCCCTTATTTCAAGCAGTTTCCCACTGCTATCCCTTATTTTTTATATCCCTTTAATTTCCCGTTTTTTCAAAGGAAGCAGCTCCTCTCCCTCCCCCTGCTGGCCAGGGACTGGGAAGACCTCGCCTCCTTGCAGCCTCAAAGCAAGCGGGAGCCATTTCCCGCGCTTACAGGCGTCGTAGCCCACGGGCAGCGTTTCCAAAATACAGTAAGCCTACTGCGCGCGTTCACACCAGTGCCGCCCACTTTTGCTTCTGGCTCCGCCCACCACTGCCATGTGACTGTCCCCGGGATAGGTGAGGCTGCTGATCCCTTATTTTCAAATCCGAAACTTGACAGCTATGCTTTGTATTTGCGTTCTATGGTGCTGAAGTAGTAAACCAGCAACAACGTAGACAGTGATCCCGGATAATCTGACTGTTTCACAGGAATCTTCTTCAACACAACTACGAAAGAATTATTAAAACGATGACCTTGTGTTGGCTTATATTCCTATATCCTAACCTGGTGCCCTCCAGCTGTTTGGCACCACAACCTCCATCAGCCTCGGCCAACGTGGTTGCGGGATTCTGGGGTCGATGCAAGTTGTGGTCCAATTGGGGAAGGGTCAGCTATAGGGGAAATACGTGGGGCCGCTTACCCCGTCTTCCTTGAAGTCGCAGTCGGCCGCAGTCAACAGCTGGGCAGCTGAGCACGTCGTCTCTTTGACGGTGAATTCCAGATCCTGAGGCTCTTCGCTCCGGGGGTCCTAAGAAGAAGCCGGACATTCCCAGGGAGATAACTGTGAATTCTGGGAACAGCTCCTTCTTTCCAGTCCCTGGCGGGGATTAATTTCTGATCATCGCAGCTGGCCGCTCTGCCCAATGACTCTTTGAAACTCTTTTTAATTTTGGAGCTGAGCCGGGGCCAAGCGGAACAGCTCTGCTTCAGAACCACTGTGGCTTCCAATCAAACTGTATCATTATTTTTATTATTTATTATTATTATTATTATTATTATTATTATTATTATTATTATTATTTGCATCGAAGCAGCTCAGTGCAAAGGATGTGCCCATTTTGACTCACAACAGCCCAGCCCAGAAATAATTTAAACTGCTGGTGTGTTTTTAGTTTATGGCTGGTTTTTCAAAAAGAAAAGAAAAAATAACTCGTTGCTGTTTTATTCTTTCTAGAAACAGCACTGAGCTTTTTCCGCATATAAATTTTATGAAATGAAATAAAACAACTTTAGGTTGTATGCTATACAGAATTAGTGTAATTTGATGCCAGAGACTTACCTACCGGGGTGTATGTGTGTCGCTAGTTGGTTTTTTGGGGTCTTTGACCCAGGTGAAATAAAGCCTAAAAGGTAAAGGTAAAGGGGCCCCTGACCATTAGGTCCAGTCATGTCCGACTTCTGGGGTTGCGGCGCTCATCTCGCTCTATAGGCCAAGGGAGCCAGCGTTTGTCCGCAGACAGCTTCTGGGTCATGTGGCCAGCATGACAAAGCTGCTTCTGGCGAAACCAGAGCAGCGCACAGAAACGCTGTTTACCTTCCCGCCAGAGCGGTACCTATTTATCTACTTGCACTTTGATGTGCTTTCGAACTGCTAGGTTGGGCAGGAGCTGGGACCGAGCAACGGGAGCTCACCCCGTCGCAGGGATTCGAACCGCCGACCTTCTGATCGGCAAGCCCTAAGCTCTGTGGTTTAACCCACAGCGCCACCTGGGTCCCTGAAATAAAGCCTAGTTTGATGCTATTAAAACCATACACAGACACGCAGACATATACATGAGCACTGATGAGCATCGCATCAATCCAGTGTAGAATATAATACACCAGAGTATAGTTAACGGGTCCATTTTACAGAAGAAAACCGAGGCAGGGCAGCACGACACACCGAATCCGGCCGCTCACTTACCCAGTCCGGCTGTGGCTTGGCTTCCAGGAGCCGGAAGGCAAAATCCACCTCTGCCTTTTGGCTGTAGAGCTCAGCGGTTAAGGAAACGGCTTCCTCGTAGCTCAGAGCCACTCGCTGAGGGGCCAGAGCAACGGCGGCTGCAGAAAAGCCAAGGATGACCAAGACTCTCCAAAAGCAGCTTGTCATCTTGGCTTCAAGGAAAGGCTGCAGCCGGATCTCAGCTCACTTATTTGGTCCCCAAAGGAGGTCCTTTTTAAATGCTGCTTAAATGCTGAGATTCCCTGGGCGGGGAGAGGGTTTCATAACTCCCGGGGAAAGCCCTCGAGGGGACTTTCCCAAATGATACCCGCCCCAGGTCCTATGTCACAAGACATGCGTGTCAGTCAAGGCATCACTGAGCCAGAAGAGCATCTTTGGAAGGAATTTCCCAATTTTCTCTTTCCTCTGCTCAAAAGGAAATTGCAATAGTCCAGAGTTTTTTTTGGGGGGGGAGGAAGGAGGGATTTCTGCAACTTCAAAGGTGAAGCAAGGCGTTCCTTCCTGTCTAATGATCTCCACTGTTTCTTTTAGCTACAGAGGATAAAGAATACCAGCTGTGGGCCTTATTATTTTTTTTTAAAATAAATTTTTATTAAGAAAGTTTCCTATCCATACAATTTATCAACAATACAATCAATTACATCCCCCCCCCCCCTCCTGGACTTCCCTCAGCTCCCTTAACTGTTTTGTTAATTCATATTGTTTCTGCATGTTACACAATTGTAAATATCATTTCCCTGTTGTTCATGTTCATTTTTGCTAATAAAATTTGTGTGTGTTTATTCAAAGCCTGCCAATGATTCTAAGTCTCTTTCTTGTTTTTTCAAACGATTTGTAAAAATAAATAAATCCCATTCTTCCTTAAAGGCCCGATTGTCCTTTTCCCGTAATTTATATGTTAGTTTTGCCAGTTCTGCATAGTTCGTCAATTTTTCTTGCCGTTGTTCCTTCGATGGTGTTTCTTTCGTCTTTCATCCTTGTGCTAGCAAAACTCTTGCCGCAGTTGTAGCATACATAAATAAATTCTTTATCTTCTTTGGTGGGCCTTTTTTTTAAATTTATTAAACACACACACACACACACACACACAGACACAGAGTTGTGGGGCCAGCAAAACTGCACGAAGTTCCCCAACCACAAAGCACTCTGGCGTAAGGAAGCTGCAGCAATTCAAGAGAAGGACCCCCATCCCCTGTTATTGGAATTTATGAGAAGGGGGGGTTGTTTCCAGTTAAACGGGACACTGCACCCCCAGACCATGCCCCAAACCGACACCATTCACTTTTATAAATATCCCCATAAAACCCACCAGTTTTGAAGACTGATCGCCGAAGAATGGATGCTTTTGAATTATGGAGCTGGCAATTGCCTGTTGTTGTTGTTCAGTCGTTCAGTCGTGTCCGACTCCTTCGTGACCCCATGGACCAGAGCACGCCTATCCTTCACTGCCTCTCGCAGTTTGGCCAAACTCATGTTAGTAGCTTCGAAGAACACTGTCCAACCATCTCATCCTCTGTCGTCCCCTTCTCCTTGTGCCCTCCATCTTTCCCAACATCAGGGTCTTTTCTAGGGAGTCTTCTCTTCTCATGAGGTGGCCAAAGTACTGGAGCCTCAACTTCAGGATCTGTCCTTCTAGTGAGCACTCAGGGCTGATTTCTTTGAGAATGGATAGGTTTGATCTTCTTGCAGTCCATGGGACTCTCAAGAGTCTCCTCCAGCACCATAATTCAAAAGCATCAATTCTTCGGCGATCAGCCTTCTTGATGGTCCAGCTCTCACTTCCGTACATTACTACTGGGAAAACCATAGCTTTAACTATACGGACCTTTGTCGGCAAGGTGATGTCTTTGCTTTTTAAGATGCTGTCTAGGTTTGTCATTGCTTTTCTCCCAAGAAGCAGGCGTCTTCTAATTTCGTGACTGCTGTCACCATCTGCAGTGATCATGGAACCCAAGAAAGTGAAATCTCTCACTGCCTCCATTTCTTCCCCTTCTATTTGCCAGGAGGTGATGGGACCAGTGGCCATGATCTTAGTTTTTTTGATGTTGAGCTTCAGACCATATTTTGCGCTCTCTTCTTTCACCCTCATTAAAAGGTTCTTTAATTCTTCCTCACTTTCTGCCATCAAGGTAGTATCATCAGCATATCTGAGGTTGTTGATATTTTTTCCGGCAATCTTAATTCCGGTTGGGGATTCATCCAGTCCAGCCTTTCGCATGATGAATTCTGCATATAAGTTAAATAAGCAGGGAGACAATATACAGCCTTGTCGTACTCCTTTCCCAATTTTGAACCAATCACCTTAATGGACGCGCTGGCCCTGTGTATGTGTGATGTTTTGGGTGGTGGTCTTGAACTACAGGGTAGACAATTTCAAAAGACTATATAAGAGCTTGCACACCAATGTTCTGGTTTCCTCCTCCCTTCTGCATGTGGTGAGTGAGGACCCTGTTGCATCAGTTTAATAAAGATCAGTCTTCCTAGCTGCTTTGCTTCTCAATATTCTCTGGTTGGCCTCTGTTATTTTCTCCTACCGATAGGGAACTTACATAAGGACTCTGTACGGGCTCTTGGGTACCCCTAAGGGAAAGGGAACAGTATTTTTCTTATAACAGTTATTTTCAGCATTCTTTGCAGTTTTGCAACAGATCCTGTGCCAAGGAGGGGAGACCTCTCAGATCTCAGTGTCCAGCTATTGTTATCTTAATCCTGAAGTTGAGGCTCCAAGACTTTGGCCACCTCATGAGAAGAGAAGACTCCCTGGAAAAGACCCTGATGTTGGGAAAGATGGAGGGCACAAGGAGAAGGGGACGACAGAGGACGAGATGGTTGGACAGTGTTCTCGAAGCGACTGGCATGAGTTTGGCCAAACTGTGGGAGGCAGTGGAAGACAGGAGGGCCTGGCGTGCTCTGGTCCATGGGGTCACGAAGAGTCGGACATGACTGAACGACTGAACAACAACATGTTTTGGCTCACATCTCGGGTTCTACAAAAGCTAGAAACTTGCTCCTTTTTAAAAGCAGAAATTGAGGATCTGGAGATTGCAATTATTTCTGCTGGGAGGGGTATCTCCTCCCCCTCCCGGCTGTGAATACACATACCTTAAAGATTAACTTATAGAGAAGGTTGCACGTTTACAAGTAAAACTTGCACCTGAAAAATGAGGTTCTTACTGGGAATATTCTCATTTCTGTATATTTTTTCCTTACATTTCTTCCCTACCCCTTCTTCATCTTCAAAGGAACCTAGGGGCAGCAAACAGCAAAACCATACGGGTTTTTTCTTTTTTCTTTTTTTAAAAAAGGCAAATTAAAACTTTGGAAACATGGTAAGATGCTCAGAACATCTAAACATTTTAGAAGCAGGAGGCAGTGGAAGACAGGAGGGCCTGGCGTGCTCTGGTCCATGGGGTCACGAAGAGGAGGACATGACTGAACAACTGAACAACAACAAAAATAAATGACTTTATTTATTTATTGTTAAATTTCTTGCTCAGGGCAACTCAGGGCAACTAGCAACCAGTTCTTGGCCTCAGTCTGGCCAGACCTTTGGAAGTGCAAAGTTCCAAAAAAACAACAACCACCAAAACCCACCACTTTACATAGGTGGGGTATTCTAGGGAGATGTCACATTTTTGTGAATGACCATTGTTAATTATGTAATTATCACCATTTGTGATGATGACGATGATGTAACTTTGGGTGACTATCAATGAGTTGCCCAGTCTTAGGTTAGTCACAAATCACTTGCCAGAACAGTTTCCTATAAACATTGCCATCGGTTTGACACTTGCCTATGAACATTAGTTTTTTATGTATATTCCCCAGATGTTAATGTTATTAATATTCATTTTTTGGGGGGAGGGGATTATCCAAGCTTCAGATATATTCTTGAGGTTGCAAAACTGTTACGTTGGTCACATCTTTTAAATCGCAATGAAAAGAAAACATCTAAACTACCTTCAGCATACGTTTAGATTATTTTTGCAAGGAAGATCAAACTAGATAAGAGACCAATAGCTGAATGTTAATTGGAGCCCAACTAATAGTAGTTAAAAAAAATATATACCAAAATATTGTGTAAAGAAGCATGCATTACATTCGTCACTGTGAAATCACCCATCTGTCAGTTTGGGTTGCTCTCAAAACTGGAAGAGATAAGAGGAACTGAAATTAATAAATGCGCAATGACTTGGTGACCTCTGTTCTTTTCTCCACATTTCCACATCTATTTGCACTTTTAAAAAAAGTTCACCCCTTGTGACGAGTGTGGTAGATCTGGAACTATATCTGATAATTGGATAGCGTTAATGTTCTTTACTTGGACTTTGGCATTTCAACCCAAGTGCAACGATTTCACAGTTTTCATTTTATAACCACAACCCTGAGATTAAGAGTCTCACGCTCTACAGACTGAGCTTACTCCAGCTCCTATTCAGAGTCATTTTTCAACAATGCAGAGACAGGAAAAGGTAGGATCACAGAACCATAGAGTTGGAAGGGACCTCTAGGGTCATCTAGTCCAACCCCCTGCAATGAAGGAACCTCAGCTCAAGCATCCCTGACAGATGGCCATCCAACCTCTGCTTAGAAACCTCCAAGGAAGAGAGTCCACAACCTCCCGAGGGAGACCATTCCACTGGCAAACAGCTCTCACTTTAAAAAAGTTTTCCCCGTATGTTTAGATCATAGAATCATAGAATCATAGAATTGGAAGGGACCACAAGGGTCATCTAGTCCAACCCCCTGCAATACAGGAATCTCTCGCCCAACGTGGGGCTCGAACCCACGGCCCTGAGATTAAGAGTCTAATACTCTACTGACTGAGCTAGATGGAATTTCCTTTCTTGTAACTGGGAGCCATACTGGCAAGGATGATGATGATAATTTATTTTTTATTTATAACCCACTGGCTGGGTTTCCCCAGCCACTCTGGGCGGTCCCAACAGAATATTAAAAACACGATAAAACATCAAACATTAAAAACTTCCCTAAACAGGGCTGCCTTCAGATGTCTTCTAGAAGTCAGAGAGTTGTTTATTTCCTTGACATCTGATGAGAGGGTGTTTCACAGGGAGGGAGCCACCACCGAGAAGGCCCTCTGCCTGGTGCCCTGTAACCTCACTTCTCGCAGTGAGGGAACAACCAGAAGGCCCTCGGAGCTGGACCGCAGTGTCTGGGCTGGACGATGGGGGTCGAGACGCTTCCGTCCCTAGTTAACCCCAGAGAACAAACTTTTAGTATAAAGTAGAGCACCAGTCCTGAAAAAAGCACGACATGTTTCGAGGGATTATATAAGCAACCTTTGGACAAACGGGCAGGGCCTGGAAACCGGCCTCCCCGCCCTGTTGGCTCTGATTCTGACGCTCGGAGAATCTCTGGACTGTAGACCTTCCTCCTCTGGAGAGAGGAGCCTCCAGCCGCTACCTGCTGGAGCGATGGATCTGCTGGGGGGCACGACAATCTTCTTGGTCATATGCCTGCTATTCCTCTTGGTATGGGGGACAAGACCTAAGGCGAAAAACATGCCCCCCGGGCCAACACCCCTTCCATTCGTCGGGAACCTCCTGCAGCTGAAGGTTCAGAACCTGGTTGGAAACTTCCGAGAGGTAAGGATTGGGGCTTCAGATTGTGGGATATGTCAGTCCAATCCAATATTCTAAAGAGAGTTCCAGGTAGGTAGCCGTGTTGATCTGCCATAGTCAAAACAAAATAATAAATAAATAAAAAATTCCTTCCAGTAGCACCTTAGAGACCAACTGAGTTTGTTCTTGGTATGAGCTTTCGTGTTGTATCTGAAGAAGTGTGCATGCACACGAAAGCTCATACCAAGAACAAACTAGTTGGTCTCTAAGGTGCTACTGGAAGGAATTTTTTATTCTAAGAGAGGACTAACTGCCTCTATGTGACAGTCAGTTTGGTCCGTTGGTCGGTTAGGCTGCTGCTGATAGAAGTGTTAAGTAGTAAATGCTCTGATGGAGTCTTTTAGGACTCACTAATATCTAATAAGCAGATCCTGAAGTTGAGGCTCCAGTACTTTGGCCACCTCATGAGAAGAGAAGACTCCCTGAAAAGACCCTGATGTTGGGAAAGATGGAGGGCACAAGGAGAAGGGGACGACAGAGGATGAGATGGTTGGACAGTGTTCTCGAAGCGACTGGCATGAGTTTGGCCAAACTGCGGGAGGCAGTGGAGGATAGGGTGCCTGGTGTTCTGGTCCATGGGGTCACGAAGAGTCGGACAGACTGAACGACTGAACAACAACAATATAATATAATATTATTATATATAAATAATATATATATAATACAGAAATATAAATAAATAATAAGGGACGCAGGTGGCGCTGTGGTTAAACCTCTGAGCTGGGCTTGCCGATCGAGGTCGTGGTTCGAATCCCCTGACAGGGTGAGCTCCCATTGCTCCCTGCTCCTGCCACCTAGCAGTTCAAAAGCACATCAAAGTGCAAGTAGATAAATAGGTACCGGCGGGAAGGTAAACGGTGTTTCCGTGCGCTGCTCTGGTTGCCAGAAGCGGCTTAGTCATGCTGGCCACATGACCGGAAGCTGTATGCCAGCTCCCTCGGCCAATAAAGCGCGATGAGCGGCGCAACCCCAGAGTCGGACACGACTGGACCTAATGGTCAGGGGTCCCTTTACCTTTAATATCTAATACAGTGGTACCTCGGGTTACGTACTCAATTCGTTCCGGGTTGCTGTACGTAACCCGAAAAACGTGGTTTGCGCATGCGTGGATTGCACATGCGATGGGAAACACTTCCAGGTTACGGGAGTTCATAACCCGAAGAGTATGCAACCCGAGGTACGACTATATGTACCGGGTAGTTTACATCTTTTATAACCTAAGTATGTACTCAATGAATCTGACAGTAAACTAGTTTATTTTGTTGTCATTTAGATTCATGTGTATTTTTCTTTTAAGAGGGACAAAAGGGATTAACAACCAAGAAGGCAGGAAGGTAGAAGACATAATTATTAAAAAAGGACTCAAATTTTAATAATAATAATAATAATAATAATAATAATGACTCAAACGAGTCAGCAATCCACTTGCTGCTGTGTAAATTAAAATAAGGAAACATTTAACCCTGCTATATTATATATAAACGTTCCTACACATCTAAGCCGTATCCCAGGCTCCCTGCCCCACTGGGACTTGCCTCCTGGCTATCTGTTTAAGTCACCTGTGTTATGTATTGAAGTTCTCACCCTAGGCCACTAGGGGTGTTGTGTATATAGTTTCACTCTGCCCACCGTGACTGCAGTTCTCACTCAGGTCCACATGCAAATGAAGGATTGAGAGTGCCGTTCACGGATTGGGTAGCTAGAGAGAGTTGTTACTGTTGCATGTTACTGAGTACTATATAAGCAGGCTGGCTGAGCCCTTCAGTCCAGTTCTGTTCCAGCCTGAGAATAAAGAGAGCTGCTTGGAGAATCACTGTGTCGTCTGCTATGTCCCCACTACTTAATAACCTGCATGGTGGTTCCCCCAAGCCCAGCCTTCCCCGAGTGCTTTACAGCCACGTAGCTCAGAGCCACGTCAAAATAACACTTTGGAAACCTCCTCAAATGACGGAACAAGACTGCAAGCAGCTGCAGGCAAGGATTCAGAGGAAGACATCAGACAGCATCTGGGGGAGGAAGGCCGGGCCAGGGGGTGCCATTTGGAGGACGAGAGGAAAAGATTTTGCATTTTTTGAATGAAAGAGAGCCCAGGTTGCCTCAGCCTGGTGCCCTGGGACTACAACTCCCAACTGCAATGGCCAGGGCCAGTGGGAGTTGTAGTCCAAAAACCTACAGAGCACCAGGTTTGGGGAAGGAGCCAGAGGGAAAGAGCTGGGAAACAAATGAGGCTCTTTGTGTGGGGTAAACATGTTTTCATAACCAAATGCCTCCCAAATGTCTCATGTTCTGCCCTGTTCGTGACCCCCTCCTTTTTCTCTTTCCACACTCTCTGATTTGTTTGCATGGAGCTTGTGCAACAGCAGTTGTTTACTGAGCATCTATTCCAATGTGAGGCGAACGGATGGCGCCGTGCCAATCGGTCAAAAAGTCAGGTTTCGTCCCCTGCCCCCCGCCCGAGCAAACTGCATTTCCATTGCACAACCAACATGGGCTTGGACCCCACCTTCAAAATCTTGATGTGGTTGAGGCAACCTAACTCTCTCCCTCGAAGCTTGCACCCATTCTGAAGGCAAACCACCCCTGGCCTCGGTTCAAAGGGTTGTGTACCACAACTGCAACCTCATACAACCCTGCAAGTATCCCGATTTTCCAGGGAAAGTCCCGTCCCGTTTTCTGATTCGATCCCGGAATGTCCCGATTTCCCCCTCCGGTGCCACTAGTCCAACCCCCTCCAATGCAGGAATCTTTTGCCCAAGGTGGGACTCGAACCCACGACCCTGAAATTAAAAGTCTCATGCTCTACTGAATGAGCCAGGGGCCAGCAATTTTTTTTAGCCAGGGGCCGGTCCACTGTCCCTCAGAAGCAGCACCGGGGGCGGGGGGAAATGGAAGAAGAGGCGAGGGGGGCAAGTAGTCCCTCCCCCCTCCCCAGCTCCAGCTCCAGCCGCTGTGCTCACCTTCCCTGGGGCTGCCGCCACCACTGCCGCTGCTGCTGCTTCTCGTGGGTAGGCAGAGGGAGCTCATCCGCTATGCTCTCTGGCCCACAGGAGCACCAGGGCAGCGGCAGAGGGAAGATGAGCGGTGCGAAAGTGCTGGCTCCGGCGAGGGGCTGCTTAAAATGCCGCTCAGCCAGCTCAGCCCAGCCCCCTTCCTTCTCTAGGCAGGGCGGGGAGAAGCCGGGAGGAGGGAGGGAGGAG